>MU160338.1:60492-88019 GCA_015888305.1 Antheraea pernyi | reverse complement strand
GTTACTTTGTTGTGGTGTCAAGTTCTTTCTAATCTGCCTAATCAGCTTTATGACAAGCCAGCTTATCCTCACCATTAGTAACTTTAATAATGAAAAAAAAAATAGTACATTAACTTTTAGAGAGCATTTATATTTGTTTCCCACATCATTATTATTTTTACAGGTAAAGTCTGTGGCAATAGAACCAAAGCAATATTTTATAGAGTAAGTACCGTAACCATCGAAATCGTTATATAATATCCTTATTCCGTTCACTAAAGTAGAAGTACAATTGCTAACGAAATTCTCAAATCAAGTTTAACTAAATATACGTAATTATTAATTAAGAAATTAAATTTAAAAGTGAGTTCTACGATGCTTTAAAGCTCGTATTTATAATTGACATGTCCTGCCCAACATGACATATTATTTCGAGACATGGATGCTTAACCGAGTACAAAGTTCAAGTTGCATAGAAAACCATAGCGTGAACCATCTCAGCTTCAAACTATAAGCTTCAATAAGAAATATCGAGGTCCGACGTCACACCAAGATATGTGACATTGGATCGACAATCGTTAAATTTGAATGGGGTTGGGCAGAAGATGTTCCCAGATTCACTTAAATATTGACGAAACGGTTGTTGCGTATAATAAAATAAGCATTAGATGGTCGTTAGGTTGCTAATATATTGAAAGTTATAGGTCAGACCAGGATAATTTTGACTCAAAGCAATTACGAGTATAATACTTTTGAGGTATACTCAAATTACATCATACATATTGCTTTTCAAGGGTAATAACACCATGTGGATGGCCTCTTACTGTGGCTCAATGGATAAGAGTTAATGAAGTTCGTAATTCTTTAGAAAACAAAACGGAGTTGCAAGCAAAGAAACCCAATAAAGAAAAGGTAATTGAAAATAGCAAATACAAATTGTAATAAAAAGTATCCTGAGTTGAAAATTATTATTCGCACAAGGTCGGATCAGGTAGAGAGAAGGATAAAATATCATCACCAATGACTATACAATACCCTCAACCTGGTGACGCGTATGTGGAACTGGAGTGTTCTGTGACCAGTGGAGGAAGTGCCGTAGCTAGACGAGATGATGAAAGGGATCTTCAGTTTGTTGCCGCAAGAAGAGAATGGGATGCATACGAGCCTGGGAGAAATTTACGTGGGTCTCAAATTAGGTAAGTCTTACCACCTAGTTTAAAAAAATATATATATTTATGGTAAAGTTGTGATTAATTACTAAGTTAATCGAGATACTTGACGGATTAGTTCTCTATTAAGTAACAGAGATATTTATATTAATGTTAAATCTATTCTACAATACTACCTGGTTTATTTGGTGAAGCTTTTGTCCTAAAGTTGATAGAATCATCTACGAAAATTAGGGTAGCAGATATTTTAATGTAATTTCGTTCGAACCTTAGTCATATTTGGGAAGAACGTAGGCAAAGATTTTTCATATAATCTAGAACCGTGTTTGCTTGCGGGAAAAATAATTGTTGACGTTTGCTTTCACGATAGAACAATATTTCAATTAATAACTCCATAATATTAGCAGTTACGAGAAGGATGTTATAACAAAAAACTTTCAATATACGTTAATATATAGTGACAAATCTTAAAATGAACACTAATAACCATAGACACTAACAACACCAGGAGAGTCGGTAGTCCGGTGAAGCTGTAAAGACCCTGCCAGGTCAATAGCATAGTCAGTTCGGAAAAAAAAAAAGAAAAAAAAAAAAAAACCAGGAGAGTCGCTAATGTGTTGCGTTTGGGGGAGGGGACGAGGAGAGGGTTTGGGAGGGGAGCAACAATGTTACTTCACGTCGGTTTTCTGTGACGGGTACTACTCCGAGCAAGTCGACCCATTCATGCTGAAACCAGTAATAGCTTCAGCGTGGCTCTACCACTTCTAAATTTCCTAGTCTTGCAGCGAATAATATAATATTCATAAGCCAAATTAAATAATAATTATGTGTCCATATTGCAGGAAAGAATTCCGAGCAGAATTTCTAGAAGCAATTACTCAGTCACTATCAGAAAGCGCACATTCATACACCGAGGTTATTATGTCTTATCAATATTACAAACAAGAACATTTTGTAAGTTTCACGCAAAATTATGCAACCGATTTTGATCAAACTTTACAGTAATATAGTTTACACATAAAAATAACATTCTGTAAAGGTATTGATTACATTTATCTGAATATAACAATAAGTATCAAATAAGTTGGATAGCTAGCTTGCGCGTTATATAAACCTTGAACCTATATCATGATTTATAAAGACATAAACGCAGACGAAATCGAGGGTGGCTACTACCTTATTAAATAGCTGTATACACACAAATCGCTGGCCAACGTGGTACCTGACTGAATTATTCGGTTTCAAGTAAACCCTAGTAATTTATTTCATTTTTTAAATCGACTAGAATACTGGTTAAAGTCTTTGACATAGATGGTAATATCGACATTTGGTCTTACTTTTATAAGACTAGGAATAATAATTTACATGGTATTAATCAGGTCAGACAAATTAGATTGGTCATTGAACACAGCATACCTACTGCGTTTTTATTCTAATTTCTTGATGTAGATATGTAAAGTTACAGAGAATTACTCGCAGTCATATCATTCCAATTTTAGGAACAACCTGCGGTTGGAATGGAGAACGAAGAAGAAAAGAGTAAGTTCCATCATTGCTTCTAGAACAATCTAAATATAAAATAAATAGAAGTCTTGTTTAGATGAGCAAAGCAACGTTTATCTCTAGATTATTTACGATACACATATTTATAGTTAATTAGTATAGGTTTTTTATATATATTTATATAAAAATAATATTTATAATAATAAATAAATAAATATAATATAATATTTTTGAAAGTAAGGATATGGTAGACATTTACTTGTTATAACAATAGAAGACAGAGAAAAGACAAAAGAAAAAATAGAATAATATTCGATCGAAGAAGAAGATGAATTCCATAATTAAATATTCAAGTGGACGTTACTTTTCAATTTTGCCTGGAATTGATTGACTACAGTAACGTCTCGCTAACAGAGTATGTTGAATGATACGTGCAAAAGGCCAATGAATTCCAGGCCGAAGTACATAGTAACGTCCACCATAATATCATTACATAGTATAAAATAAAGTCCCCTATCGCGTCTGTCTGTCAGTCTGTTCGCGATAAACTCAAAAACTACTGAACGGATTGTCACGGGTTTCCACCAGTAGATAGAGCGATTCATGAGGAACGGTTTGGTATTTAATTTGTTTGTGGATTTTTTATAATTAGGGCGGAACAACGTCCGCCGGGTCCGCTAGTTTAAAATAAAATGATTATTAAGAGAAATAAAGCAAAAAAAGTTAGCAATATGAGTACCTTTCATTAATGATGTATATGTATGTCATCATCATTAGCCTGTAAGAGCCCCATTGCAAGGCCATAGGCCTCGTCCCGAAGTAAGGTATGGGCATAATCACCATGCCAGCCCACGACGTATTGGCGACTTCATTCTGAGAAATCCACAGTTCTATTCTATCCCACATACAGTATTACTACAAGAACATTTCTCAAGTTCAGGTTTGCTCACTATGTTTATCCTTCACCGTTAGCCGACAGTGCTAGCAATTTAAATTAGCAAGCGAATATTGGTACTTGCCGAGGTTCGAACCTGCGGACACCGCATTGATATTCCACCGGTCAAACCACTAGATCAACACCACCAAGACTACGTGGCACAAACGATCTTCGAACCAATACCTAAGCTAAAAGAGGTGCCTTTTTAACACTGATTTTCATTTTGGTACTTAAAATGTGAAGTCTTTATAATGAGATACTAAATACATACATAATTAAATGTAATTTCCACTTTGTAGAAGACCAACAACTAATAACACGACAAGGACCCACACCGGCAACTGAAAGTGAACGTGAGTAGTTTTTTGTACTTAATGCCCAGTAATTTTTGATAGCAACAGGATAGTGAGTCGAAACACCATGTTAAGCTGGTTTACGACTATGTCTAAAGGCTATATAGGGTGGATCAATATGTAAACGATTGTGATGTCTGGAAATGACGCCTTTCTCTGTGCATCCACTAAAAACTAATGTAACTATCTATGTTTGTGAAAATAAGTGTTGTAAAAATTTAAACCAGATCATGTTTGTTGCCGGTTCTTCTCAATGACTGGGTTATTTGTCCGAACCGGTGGTATTTTGCGTTCATAACCGCCTTCTCAGGGCCTTAACTGAATAAAGTATTTTTGATTTTGATTATTTTCAGTGTTAGAAATGACCGTCGAAAGTGAGGAGGAATCTAAATACATTACGATGCCAGAACAAATAAGAGACAAGTTCATACCGCTTTACTTTTTACCGTTTTGTATGAGAGAAAAAGAGGAAGATTTGAGGTATTATCCTATTACATAAATTATAAAATAATCTATTCAATTACTAGCAATATAAATACACCTAATACCTTACAGATAACCTCTTATAGATAACCCAAATCATAATTTATATTTCTCAATGATTCCACGTAGATTTCAACTCTTGTAATAAGGCTGAGCTTTCGGTGGACGAAAATATCGTATTTAAGCCACTATGGCACTCTCTATTTGAAAATGTATCGCCAATCGCCTAAACCACCTCGCCAATTAACGCCAGGTGATATTATATTCGAAAGCCTAAACCATGAGGAATATAAATATAATTTAGAGGATTTCCGTATACAATAAAACCTGTGTGAGAAATATTAAAAACATTTCAGACACCTAAATACCTTAATCATTGTAATATGAAAGGATAAGCGATATTAAATGTATCATCTTTTAAAAGTAGCTATTGTTTCCAAAGTGTACTGTTATGTAAATTAAATTATCGTCTCAATTTGTTAAACAAGAATACAAGCGTATAGAGAGATATGCACCGTATCTGTAACCCTAAATACACATGTGTACGAGATGAAGAACAGCGTAAATATATTTCGCAAGGCAAAACGCACTCTGTGCTCTTAGTGTTTTAGTAACTCCGGATATGGCTAAAGCAGCGAAGAAAAATCGTCAAGCACGTATAGAAGCGGCACTTGAACGCATGCGAGAGCTGCAACGCTACAATGAAGAGCACGTGTTGGGCCGACAACAGATCAGGTGTCAGCTTCTAGAGAAACTTTTCGTTGGTTTGTTAAAATTATTATTTCTTTTTGAACCAATTTTTACACTGTTGAAATATAATACGATCTAAGCGATTTGAAATTTGAAGCATCGATGACTTAGTTGATAGCGTGGTTGGTCATCGCGTTGATAGATGTTGGTTCTTAAATCTTAGTATCTGATTCGGAGCGCGTAGTAAAGGAAAAATAATGATGAAACTATGACATGATAGGTAGGGCTCTTTCTAAGTACGCTGCTCGGTAGCTATCACCCTTAAGTTGAAAGTCTGTCGCTAAGCACCTATTAGTGTGTTACGGCAGTTGTACTTCAGAGCCAGTCCCCTCTATATTTTCGTATTTGCCATCTCTGACATTATCATTTAACATTAGATGGGACCATGGTCAAACTATAAAGTATGAAAAAAAGTAAATTTTACGAGTATAACAGTTTTGCGTTTCTAGGCGATCATCATTGCTTTGATCTCACCATCGGTGCATTATTTTTTGCAAATAGAAGAAAAAAACGATAACAGTTATTTGATTGTATTTTTAAATTGGCTGGAACAAGATTGCCATCCAAATGAATGCTAAACGTTTTTCTCTATAATCGGGATAAAGATTCACCTAGCTTTTGTCATTACTGCCGCGATTCTAGGTGTTCACGAAGCACCAACTTTTAAATAATGAGTACCATAAAAATATCCAATTCGAGATTTCAAGGAAGCACTGATTGCAGCACTATACCGGTGGTATCCAACCAGTGCGAAAGTTATTGGTCATCTCTAATCTTTACTTTAATGATTACAAAAATAATGTTGCTTAGCTTCAAACTAATTTATGCCTGAAGATATAATCAAGCGCTAGAAACTTCTATACAAACCATTCTATGTTACAAAACTAAGTAATCTGTAATTATTAACATATTAAGTTACAAAAAAAAATATTGGCCTACCTTTCAACTAATTCATGTCACAGATTAACAGATAATCAAGCTCTAAGAACTTTTGAAATTAATGCAGACCATCCTATCTTAGAATACTAATTGGATGGGCTACTTAATTAAGGCATGTAAGCAAACAATACTCCCAGTGCTACCCACGGTAAATCAACCAGTGCTGTCGGTTTTATTAAATCCTAAAGATTAGGATGATTAAATTTGTTATGTAACTTGTATACAGAATGTGCGAAGCTGGAAAAATCTTATTCCTTTCAAAAAATATTTTCGTAGTAACTCCCGGCTTCCGTTGAGGTGAATCTAATTTATTTGTGGGCGCGTTGAAAACGAGATTAGAATTTTGAATGACATTGAGTTATTTTTTAAGATTTGCTTAGGCATATCTTGTTATAGACATAGAGATAAAAGTCTACAATACATTGAACTAGATAACGCTTCTATCTTCTTGAGAAAAAAAACTTATAAATGATGTAATACCTTTTACAGATTACAAATGGCCTCCAAATTTACAGAACGTATTGGAGCAAAGAGATGATGCTATAGCTCAAGAAACTCTCAAGAGAAATCTCTCATTAACAAAGAAGAAACAAGATACAACAAAGAAGAAACTAGATACAGCAAAGAAGAAGCAGGATACAAAAAAGAAGTAATTAGACTGGAAGTCTAAAAACAAACATTTTCTTTTAAGAGCATAACTTTAGTTTTACTTTCTTTTGTGTTTAACTATTTGTTTTCCGTAATTGATAAATAAACTGAATTATTGGGCAACTAATAATCATTATTGCAATATGAATGTTAAAATTAATATATATGTATATAGGTGACAAACAAACAGGCGGGTAACCTTATGGTAAGTGATCACCGCCGTCCATAGACACTAGCAACACCAGGCGAGTCGCAAGTGCGTTGCCAGCCTGTGTTTGGGGGGTTGGGGGGAGGGGAAGTGAAGTTCGGCGCTCTCACTGATTGAACGAAACGCAAAAATGCAAGCGCTGTTACTTCACGTCGATTTTCTATGGGTCGGGTGGTACTACCCCGGGCGTCCCGACCCGTTCATGCTAAAACCAGTTATAGCTTCGGCATGACTCTCACCTAAAAAACTAATTAACTTTTGTTTAAATAGATCATCACAAACAGTTACACGGAAAAAAGAATTACAGCTAATTTATACAATATTGATTACTTTAAACCAATTTGATCAAAGCTTGTAAAAGGCTAAAATGAAAGTAACAGTTCGAATTACATTACTTAGAACTGTTAAATGGCGATATTGTTTATGACACCCTATAAAAATCCTTAACATTTATATGTAATATTCGGAATTATGCCTTTGTTTGGCACTTTTTGCCGTAGTTTATTTTATAAGTAACGCTATAACTATAATAATTTTAATCTTTGCTAGAGACTTGAATTTGTAGTTATTCCTAACAACGGCTTTCACAAATGTGCTATAACAATAATTTATTAAATTCAGATATTACATCCATTTTTGTTAGTAAAACTTAGCCTATGTTAAAGGTAATACAGCATGTTTTATTACTATTTACAAATTTCTTCACCCACACAATCAGAATATATTAGTTTGTATAGGTGCACACACTTTTTAATAAATTTGTCCATTTGTGGACAAACAAACTATCAGATCTACTTGATAACATCTTCAAGACACTATTTGAGCTGCCACACATTCGATCCATCAGTGAGTTTGCTTTTTTTCGAATGATTGCGTAAAAATCATCCACACGAGCTTCAGCAAACATGCCCGATGCACTACAATATCGCTCTAAAATAATGCTCTAAAGACATTGTTGTACTGTATACGCAATGCATTGTATGCAAGCAGTGTATATGAGGTCCAGAGATTGCTGGTATAGAAGCTCTGGCATGTTAATGCTATTTTAAGCTATGTTAATGCTCTTTCTCATATGCAGAATCTCGAAAAAAATTAAAATTTGAAAAAAAATATGGACTGGAAAAGCAATAGTGAAAGTGGCTAGAAATTGTTGTCCTTAAAATTCTTTAAATGTAATTTTGGTGGTCTTTGACCTACGATGCAAGATAATTGGACCTGAACAACGTTTCCAAGTTTGATGATGGGAATATAGTAGGTGAATATTCTGCATACATGCCTTGGCTGCATAAAGATTCCTTTTTTCTTCATTCCTTGTGTGATTTTTCCAAGCACTCTACTAACAAGCCAATACTGGAACAAACTTTAACCGTAAACATGGTAATACCTAAATATATTTTAATACTTTTATAATAACAAAATGCTGCCTTTCAAAATACCATTACGCAAATTATAGCCAACATTAAATATCAATTTGTTGGCAAATTGATGTGACAGTATCGTTGGAACGTAACGAAATTAGGACCGAAATACAATGAACTCTATGTCGCACTAGAACAGCTACTTTATGGGTCTCAATTAAAAGACAGTCATCTAACTCTTAAATATTCACTCGCATATCCTCCGTACGTAACGTAACGTAGTAAAGTAAAAATTAAAGTTGCTTTATCTTTTTTTTTTATTTACGTGGGGAAATCCCTTATGGATACGCCACCCTCTCGGGGGAGAGGATGGGTTATGTCCGACTCGCACAGACTAAAACCCCACGGTGTACCGTCCGACCGTATTGTTGGGGCGGCAAGGGATCGAACTAAGCTATTCCCCTTAGATAGCCGCCCCAGCAGTCCGCCCGGCGGAAGGTGGCCGCCGGGCTCCATCCTAATAGGGAGACAGACTGGGTACACACCAGCTGCCTCTCCTCGCCGACCGGACCCGTGCAATGAGGAGATGGGCCCCCCGGCCCACCCCCTCAGGTCCGGCTATGGTGGTGGGAGGAGAAGGGCAAATCGCCGCCTCCTCCCTCCGGTCCTCCGTTGGCGGAGACGGCCACTCAGAGGGTCATCTTCGCGGACCCTCTCCGCCGCCTCCTTCTGCGAGATGACGTCCTCGCAGAAGGTGGCCATCGCAATCCATGCCTCTTCGCTGCCGAGCATGGCCGAAACCACACTCGGCAGCGACAAATCCAGCCCTACCGCCGCAGTCAGAATGCGGCGCTGTCCCTCCCACGCAGTACACTCAGACAGGGTGTGCTGCGCGATATCCTCCGCAGTGCCGCATTCATAGCATGCGGCGGTTGGCTCCCTACGAGCGATCTGATGCAAGTACCACCCGAAGCAACCATGCCCGGTGAGTACCTGCACCAGTCTGAACGACAGGGAGCCCCAACGTCTCCCTATCCAATCCGGCAGGACCGGGCGGACGGCGTCAATAGTGTAACGTCCATACCGCTCGTCCGCCAGGTCCCGCCTCCATCGTTCCTTCGCCTCCTCCCGGCCCTCCCTTCTCTTGGCCTCAATCTCGCTGGGAGCCGGAGGCTCCCCGATACTCTTTCTTGCCGCCGTAAATTCGTACACGGCGGCAAGAACTCCCGCCTCCAGCTCCCAGGGCAGGGAGCCGGCGAGCGCAAAAGCCGCCGCGGAGGCCACGGTGCGGTATCCCCTGATCGCCCTCAGAGCCACTATGCGCTGCGCAGCGCGCAGCGCTCTCACATTAGCGGCACCAAGAGCGTCGGCCCACACCGGGGCACCATAGACGGCCATCGCCCGTACGACCCCCATATATAGTCGGCGGCACCCAGCATTCGGGCCCCCTATGTTGGGGAGCAGTCGGCCGAGTGCCGCCGCCGCCCCCACAATTCGCGGTCTGAGCCCCTCAAAGTGGGGCTCAAACCGCCAGCGTCCGTCCAGGGTGAGGCCCAGATACTTCATCTGGGTCCCCACCCTGATTCGGGCACCCTCCACCATTATGTGGGCCCCAGGTGGTGGCCCTCGCCGAGGCCCATGAAATAGTAGGGCCTCGGTCTTCTCGAGGGCCACTCTGAGACCCAAACGCCGAATGCGCCCGACCACGAGGGTTGTGGCCATCGTGGCCAGGCGCTCCACCTCCTGCCAACTTTCCCCCCGGGCTACGACTAGGGTGTCATCCGCGTAACAAATTATGCGCGCTCCGAACGGGAGCACGCCGCGGAGCACCCAGTCGTAGCCCATGTTCCACAAGAGTGGGCCCAAGGCCGACCCCTGTGGAACTCCCCGCCGCGTGACTCGCCGGACCATACGACCGTCGCCATCTATGTAGGCGATCTCCCTATCGACCAAATACGCCTCCAACAGCCGCCGCAGATACGGAGGCACACCGAAATACCGGAGTGCCTCCCGTATCACGCTGTGCGGTAGGCTGTTGAAGGCGTTGGCGATGTCCAAGGACACCGCCAGAAGTCTCTCCCCTTGGGAATTCGCCTCCATAGACAGCGACTTAAGAAGGGTCAGGGCGTCCACTGTGGAACGCCCTGCCCGGAAGCCAAACTGCGCGTCCGCCACGTTCGGCCCAACTTCCTTCAGGTGCTGGACGACCCGGAAAGCAACAACTCTCTCCAGGACCTTCCCGGAGGCGGCCAACAGCACCAAGGGCCGATACGCGGACGCGCAAAGTTGTTTTATCTAAATTACTTTTTGTTAACGTAAATTAAAGGCCTTCAACGGACCAATTTATCACATATTAGCTATATGCCCAATGGGATTTTCTATTGCGTCTTAAGTAGGTACTTCTCCTATTTAATCTTCCCAAGAAATAACCTTCTCATGGAATGAGTTTTCAAAACTTCTTAATTACTACTCAATAAGTTATATATAAGAACATCCTACGCAAACATGTATGCCTCCAGACTGGACAGTTTTAGAAGTGCGACATATATCAGTTAAGCTTCATTATTTTATTAATTCTTAGATTTATATCTATTGCAAAAAATAATCTTATTTTACAAGTTCTTCATCTTCTCCCACGTTCCACCAATTTTTTTGAAATCGTGAAAAAAATACAATTTCCGAATTGCTTGTCTAGTGAATACATACAAGTTATTCGCAAAGTTAATACATTTTCAACAGTTTTATATATAAACCAGCATTTTGTTTACGGTTTTACTCACGCCTAGTACTTTTAATCAGAATGAGATAAATAACTGTTTTGTGTTAATTTGGTTTATTAACATATTGCCAGGGTGAATAAAGTATCACACAAGACAAGGGTCAAGCAAGATACAGTATAAAACAAAAGAAGGTTGCGTATTTATTCATTTTATTTCATATATATTTCCTTTATGTCGAAATAGTTGACACAAAAAAAATGAGAGCAATATAAAATATCTTGCACTTTTAACACAATATCCATTTAATAAACACAAAGATATTAGCAATACCTCCATGTTCTGTGACGTCTCGTTTCTGAATAGCCGTCTAGCTCTTTGTATATCATCTAATTGATATAAATATAACGTTCCGCGTGACCACAGATCAGGCTGTAATAGTCTGGCGGTGAATTTCGCTCCACCGCACTTGCTGCGACGTTCCCTAGCAGCGACAATAGGCTAGGTTCGTCTGTTCAAAAAAATTCGGTGAAGCTATAATAGCTTGGCAAACAGAGTTAGTCAAATAAAAAAAAAAAATACATCTGGTCAATAGTACGGTTGCCTGGTCAATAGTAATTCACATTATAATATTGAATCAGCTCACTCTAAAACCGTAAATATATCTTTCAGTATACATTTGTTATAGAAATACATGTTATTAAGTCCGTAAAAAAGATTAGATCACTCATTTATTGGCATGGTCATTTTATAATAGTGTAGTAGAAACATCGTTTGTGCAATATCTCATAGAAATGGTAATATGCAAACTCAATATAACTGGTTCCCTGGAGAATTTGAATATTAGTTTATGATGTATTTCAACCTTCGTAGTTATGCCTAACCTACGTAACTATCAGGATACTACCTTTTGAGTACAAAGTGAATAGTTTATAAAACAGTTTAGCTTGTACCTCGAGACAGACGCTAAGTGGACGTTGATGGGTCTGTGCTAATGGCGACAACGATTACAAGTTCCGAGTTTCAAGCGATTTATAATATTACAAATAATTCTCGTATTTAACTGTTTACATACCTAAATGAGACAACTATCTATTAATAACAATTATATCTTTGAACATAATAAACTAATTAAGAACTAATGTAAATATATTTCAATTAAAAATTATTAAGAAATATACGACCATCACTTGTATATATCACAATCACATCACAATAAAATATATGATATAAATTACTTACCTTACTAAACTAGACGAGGTGTCTGTTTCCTTCAAACGCTCTAAATTTGTTATAATAGCGACACGCTATAATGGGTGTTTTGACGTTTGTCCGCTCCTGAAGTTTTGTATAACTTAATACATAGGTCTACAACTTTACTTCCGCCGTTTTGCAATAGATGGTTGTAGCGGTAAGTGGTAGTCGAAATAAATAGATCGTAGATGCCAAGGGGGGGTAATCAGGGCGGGACAACGTCAGCCGGGCCCGCTAGTTTGTTATAATAGCGACACGCTATAATAGGTGTTTTGACGTTTGTCCGCTCCTTTAAGTTTTGTTGAAGTTTTGTATAACTTAATACATAGGTGTACAACTTTACTTCCGCCGTTTTGCAATAGATGGCTGTAGCATTAAGTGGTGGTCGAAATAAATAGATCGTAGATGCCATACAATAAGCTTAGGTATTTGTAAATATAACGCTATCGAATTATTAGTTGATTTATGTCTGCACATTATATTATGAGTTGTTAAAACCGACTGAAACTGATGTGACAGACAAGAATAACAATTTTAATCAATGTGACCAAACTCCTTGCCGTGTTTTCTTTACATTGAAATATTTTCTGGTGTGACTAGAAGCTTTAGTTTTGTAAAACGTATAAGGATAATTATAAAACAGCTGACGCTTATTAATTGGACCAAATTGTACATCCCGTCATCATTCGGAACTCATTTCCACACAGAAGAGTACTCTGAAACTCGCCTTACGTCTCTCATTTGGGGTTCATGTGGTCTGCCTAATTGTTTACTGAAATACAGGAAAGCATTAATGCTGTGTATTGTTTCTTGACTTATGTAATTACTTAACCCTGTTATCGGGAAAAAATAAGTGAAAGGAAAAAGATGGAAGAGAAATAAAAAATATCCAAGTGCTAACAAGAGCGAATTGAAGAATGTTATTATAACCGATTACTTAATGCAAAATTTAAGGTATCTAAGAGATAGTAGATGGGATCAAGGAGGTCTTTACAAAAGTCAGTAATTTCACATTAAAATTCCGGCTACACGATAGCGTTTCGTCTTTGCATAAACTAGTTTATACGAAACTTTGTACATAAGTTACGGAGTTAAAGACTGTTTGGTCAATATCTAAGTAACTTTAGACTTACGCGTCTCTTGTCTACACCCCGTGAAGTTGTAACAGTATTACAAATTCAGCGCAATAAAGTTCGGGCCCTGAGAAGGCGCTTACGAATGCAGAAACTACCATCGGTTCGGAAAATAATCCTGTCATCGAGAAGAACCGGTGAAAACTCTTTTTTTTAAATGTCAATGCATTATAGTTACTATTTTTTTTTATATCATAGGAGGCAAACGAACAGGTGGGTCACCTGATGTTAAGTAATAACTACCGTCAATAGATACTTGCAAACACCACGGGAGTCGCAAGTGCATTGCCAGCCTGTGTTTGGGGGGAGGGAAGGGGAGAGAGAGGGGCGTTGTTTCCAGATATCACCATCAGTCGCATTTAATCGACTCTATATTAACCTTTTAACAACAAAACCTACTTGACATGGCGCTTGAACTTACTCTCTGGGAAATCGGTAATATGCTTTGGGACTTTATTGTATAACCTAACACTATTAGCTAAAAAAAATGTCAGTGGTCGTATTAAGCCTGAAGGATGTAGGATCGCCAATTAAAATTATTAAAATCATACCGGTATTTTAGTAGATTTAGCACTACGAAGCTTTTGCGGAGTTATGTTAAATTATCAGAAATAAAGAACATATTTTTATTCCAGCAAGCATAAGAACAATACAGCACAATAACAGTTTTTGTAGGTGGTAGAGTTACGCTGAAGCTATTACTGGTTTGAGTATGAATGGATGAATGGCTCGCCCGGGGTATTACCACCAGACCCACAGAAACACCGACGTGAAATAACAGTGCTTGAATTGTTGCGTTTCGTTCGGTCAGTGAGAGCGACAGAATGAAGAATGTTTCAAAATCGAGATGTTTTTTTCTTTTTGAGAGCTTCTGCTGTGTGTCGGCATTAGCCCAGAGTAGTAACTATTACTACGCGGACGAAGTCGCGGGTAGGGGCTATAATCTATATACTAACCTCCGGCGCTCTCACTGACCGAACGAAACGCAACAATGCAAGCACTGTTACGTCGGTATTCTATGCGAGGGTGGTACTACCCCGGACGAGCCGACCCATTCATGCTGAAACCAATAATAGCTTCAGCGTGGCTCTACCACCTTACTTACTATCGTCCTGAAAAGATGCACAGAGAGGGGCGTTATTTCCAGATATCACTATCAGTTACATTTAATCCACTCTATATTAGCCTTTTGACAGCAAAACCTGCTTGACATGGCGCTTGAACTGATTATCTGGGAAATCGGTAATATGTTTTGGGACTTTATTGTAGAACCTAACACTATTAACTAAAAAAACTGGCATTGGTAGTAATAAGCTTGAAGGATGGGATAGCCAATTAAAATTATTAAAATCATACCGGTATTTTAGTAGCACTACGAAGTTTTTGCGGAGTTATGTTAAATTATCAGAAATAAAGAACATATTTTTATTCTAGCAAGCATAAGACCAATACAGCACAATAACGATTTTTGTAGGTGGTAAAGTCACCCTGAAGCTATTACTGGTTTGAGCATGAATGTATCGGCTCGCCCGGGGTAGTACCACCCGACCCACAGAAACACCGACGTGAAATAACAGTGCTTGCATTGTTGTGTTTCGTTCGGTCAGTGAGAGCGCCGGAGGCCCACCTCCCCTCCCCCTCTCCCCACCTTATCCCAGTATCATCAGCAAACAGCAAGTAGTAATCTATATATATACTTAATATTATAAAGCTGAAGAGTTTGTTAACTTGAACGCGATAATCTCAGTAACTACTGGTCCGATTTGAAAAAATATTTCAGTGTTAGATAGCTCATCTATCGATGGTGGAGCACTGATGAAGAATATTTCAAAATCGTTTTTATTTCCTTTTGAGAGCTTCCGCTGCGTGTTAGCATTAGCCCAAACTAACTATTCCACGCAAACGAAGTCGCGGGCAGAACCTAGTAGTTTTATATAGAGGAATTGATGGATTTCAAATGTAATCCAATCAATGGTACTAATTGTTCTTAATACCTAACACGATTTTATCTCAGACGATACTATAGTATCCAGTACCTTATTAATTCTTTGTTTCTTATAAAGTAGAATGTTATACGTGTGGTTACAGACTGTCTGAATTTGTCTTTTTTCCGTAAACTTTATACACTTTTTGGTATTAAAAACAATCCAAACCAATGAACTCGAATGGTTTTTTCTTTAAAAAAGAATTTTCAACGGAGATTGCAGAAAATCCGTTCAGACTCGTTTAAATCAATAAGCAATATCTCATCTTTCTCGCCTTTGCGGAGCATAATCGATATTCAATATCGTCTGACTGAAAGACACTTTGTGACTCCTGGCACTTGATTAAAAACAGAACGGTGTAAACACCGGTTAGAATGACTGGGTTGTTCTACAATGAGCCTAATTTAAATAATAAACAGTGAAAAACATTGTTTAATAGTTCAATATGAATTAATCAATATGAATTATTTCAAGAGGAATTTAAAAAAGAGCTCGTTTCATTGTTCTAGACTGAATTGGAACTTATTTGGCATTTATTTCTAAAATGTGCAAATTTATTTGAACTTATTTAAATATACCCAAGGTTTAATAATGATATACAATAGATCTTTTATTTTATCTTTGTTGTTTCATTTCGCGCATGCATACACATGACTTTTTCTATCCTTTTTAAGCCTGAATCTCAAATTTGAACTTGAAATATGGAGCCATCCATAAATTACGTCACACGAATTTCATGGTTTTTTGACCCCTCCCTCGACCTTGTCACAGCTGGTTACATTTTTGAGACTCCCCCCTCCCTAGTGTGACGTCACATATTTTGCAATTTTACATTTAGTAATTATTGAATTTAAACAGCAGGTTCAAAATTAGTTTTATATCCATTTAAATTATTTTCGAATAAAAATTAGTTGAAAGTCAAACATTTGAAGAAATAAAAAAAAAAACAAAAAACGATTATTTTATTAATTAAAGAAAACAATCATCTTGCGTCCATGGACTTTGAACCCACTCTATTAAATTATTTTTGGCAATAAAAAAACTGGCATAACAATCACTTCGTTCTCGTTTGAGTTGTTGATATCTGGAACATTCGTTGTCAACATCTATTTCATCCAACCATACAGCATCACCGTCATCATCCAAACAAAGAATTTCTCTGGCACGTCTAGCAGCAATTCTCTGAGGTGCGTCCTCAGATCTTTGCAATAGGCAAAACTTCTTGTTGATTTTTATGTGGTCGCTTGTGTTGATTAGTGACCTTGTATGATGCAAGTTATAGACCACAGATGCCACATGATCGCTTAAACAAGTATGTATGAGACAATAACTATCATATGGAACTTTCTTCAAATGTTAGGACGCTCGAAGATCCGAAACTAGATAAAGTAACAGTGGAGCGAATTTACCTTTGGCGTCATCTTTTTCTACATGCATAACTGAAAATTGCAATCTCCTTTATGACTTCAAGCATACCGGACTGGTTTTCTTCTACTCTAGGCCGACAAACAGAATCTCGAATTTTTAGAGCTGCTGCAAAGTCGGCATTACTTTCACAAAGCTCTAATTTTTTTTATGTTTTCTAGTCACTACTTTTTTTTTTGTCGAGATAATGTCTTTTATAATAATTCATCGGTTCAGTAAATAATAAATTACGTTAAACGTTGTTTTCTCATATCTGCCTCCGTCGTCTAATAGTTGTGTATAGCGACGAGGTTGTGGGTTCAATCGCCAAACGACATATTTTTATGTGATGATCATATGTGTTTGTCCTGAGATTGGGTGTTTTTTTTTTAATTGTAACACGGCGAAATGACTGCACTGTGCCTGATGGTAAGCACAGTACAATCTAAAAATAATGGCGATCACCGAGTGACACACTATCCATCGCCGGTCGCCGCTGTCATGCCGGCCTGGAAAAAGCTGGATATGCACAGGCTGATCCCGAAACGCGACCCGCAGAAGCGAATCACTATGACGGGCTTTTTCGCCATATGCATGGTGGTCGCGACCTAGTCGGGCTTCTAAACCCTACCACCCCGCTTTCGCCATTGCCTCATTCGTTACTCAGCAGGGTGCACCACGTGCAGGTTAGTTTGGTTTGGGTGTCTCAAATCTTAAGATGTTATGCGACACCCCTTACACCCCAAAATTCTATGTCATACTTTCTAGCCGTGACATGGCATCGTTCAGAATTCAAACACAACTTTAAAACAAATAAGTACATAAATATTTCCAATAAAATAGTTCTTAATTTGGATACTAGACGTACTAGATGGCACCTTGTGAATGTGGTGGAATATTTTAGTTAATGTTAGGCAACAACAACATTATGCACCCAAACTGCTAAAAGTCTTGTAAAAATCATAACTAATAAAAGTAGCACAACACACACAAATCCGATACAGCTATTTATATAATTATCTGTCCCTGTGCGGGAATCGAACAGCAGACCTTGCGTCATTAGCGGAATATAAAAATTTATATACTTATCGAGTTAAGGTGATAATTTTCAAGATCGGCAACATAACAGCGACGCACCTGGTGTTGCAGTTATCCATAGGTGATGGTAACCATTTAACATCAGATGGGCCGTCTGCCTGTTTGCTGCTCTTTGGCATAAAAAGTAAAAATAACAGCGAATTAAGATACTTAAGCATATTTTTAATTTATATAAAGTCAATAACAATTATTTCGTGCACTTAAAAAATAATCGAATCAGATCACTTATCTTTTCCACCCTGTGTGCATATTTAGTGTTCTGCGGAACGACCTAGCAATACTTAGCAAGTTATCAGTTGGGTAACTATAACAAAATACGAACTTACTTTTACGTACTCGGACTCCAGTTGTATTCTTGAGGTTAACGACATAGCAATTTTCGAAAAAAATTCATGAGTGTCGCTTTCTGTTTCATAATTTTTATTTGCAATTCTTCCACTTTACCTTCCGTATTGTCACCATTTTTCAAACTTTCCCATAAGCTACTAACTTCTTCTTGTACATTTTCTTTTTTTATACCTCATACATAGACTGCATTGTAAGCTTTATATAGTTTACGATAAAGTTTACCTAAACCAGTCGTTTTGTTAATTTTAAATTTGTTTCGTAAGTTAAAAACATAAAGAACTGAAAAAAAAGTACATCGTTTAATCCGTGAAAGTCAATTCTCTAATGAATTAGAAACAAAGAAATAATCGCTAGTCCGGTTATTGAGTATTTCAAACTCACTAAACTATCATTGCTTTATATTTGTGAATTAATTTTAAACTTTATTCAACGAAAAATTAATACAAAAATATTAAATCCATTTTACGAATATACTTCTGACGTCATAAAATTTGACACCATTGTAGAACAAACGCAAACATTATACAGCGTGTCCTGTTTTAATGAACATTCTCTCAAAGGGATATAGAGGAGCTTTAATTGATTTCATACATCTTCATACATAATATGTACTATCGTACATCTATTGTACTATGTGATTTTATGCGATATGTCTCCAATTGTAGCTGTAATACAAACATGGAACAAAAAGGCGGGTAAAGTTATTATCATGTATGTAGTTTGGTGTTTCGATTATTAATATTCACATATCTACTTTATTTTTGCGGTTTTGCGGGCAATAATTAAAAAATAAATAATTGACTCGTGACATTTCAAAATGAGCTAAATCCAGTTTTAATCGTTTTTTTAATAATTTTTTTTTAAGTTTCAGTTTTTATACACTGAGAACGAAGTTAAAAATTTTCTGTTCATAAGATTTTTAGTTATTTAAAAAAAAAAGCATCAACAAAACCAAAAGATCGCTTTGTCAGATATTTTAAAATATCCTAGAAGGGAAGATGGAGGTCGAGAAATTACTACAGCATGTAGCTAGTTCAAAAATATGTGGCAACTGCAAAGAATGATGGAAATTACTATAAAACTGTGACTCTGAAACACATATCTTACAAAAAATATTATATTGGACGTTTCTTTACACTTCCATCTGGAATAGATTGATAGAATGGGAGAACGAAATATTAGTAACCAAAAAATTAAAATAAATTAAAAACGCGTTTCTTGTTGATGATTGACACTGTTGGTATGTCGACTATAACATTTAATGATGGATTTCCACAAAGTAACGCACGCCTTCTTCAATCAAACACATGTTGCAATTATTTGCTCATAAGGAGTATCAGGGATAAGCAGATCTTCAGTCCACTGAAACGAAAAATTTTTAATCTATGATGGCTCAGTGACAGCGTATTCGGATATTGAGACGATCGACTAAAAGTGCGAAATCTATAATGAGCCAGTTTTCGATGAAAGAAAACAATCGTAATTTTATAATCGTTTTCTTGTTACCACGAGCTGGTACATTAGGTTGCCATAATAATAAGTACATTAGAAAAAATGTCACATACAACATGGAATAAAAAAATTAGCTTCTGAAACAATTTCGAGTATTTTTATTTATATTACAATTACAAAAAGTATCGCCGATAGATTGGTTCAGTTCAGGAATCGTACAGTAATGAATATTAAATACGGTAGTAGAACTTTTTTAAACCTGCCTAACTAATGACCTTAAGTTGAAAATGTATGTAAGTACCTATGAGTGTGTTTTGGCAGCTGCACTTCAGAGCCACTTCTTGGTTTTCTTTTTCTTTGTCAACTCTTGGTTCTCAGGACCCTTTTTTTTTTTTTTTCGAACTGACTATGCTATTGACCTGGCAAGGTCTTTACAGCTTCACCGGACTACTAAGGTCGAGCGCTTAGGGCACTCAGCCGATTTTGGTTTTGGGTAACATACACAAGGGTGCACGCACACCTCGGCTTGGGCTGTTACCGAAAAAGACGCGTCTGTCCTAGCTAACTATTCTAAGCTATTCATACATATAAATATTTGTGAACCATACAATCGAAATTGCATGATTCACAAATGAATACGTGTATATCGGATTGAAACGAACTAAAACTATTCGATTCAGTTCGATGAGGGGAAAAAACAAACCCTCCCACCATGTGTATATATGTGCACGTGTGTGAGAGAGATGATCTCATATGTGTGTTCAAGTGATGTAGGTGAGTCACTGTATCGCGAAGGTTCTCAGGACCTTTTTCGTTTATTCTATTAGTTACTAGCGTGCCCGGCGGATGTTTTCCTACCCTGATAATAACATACACCCTGACAAATTATATACCTAAACATTCCCCATGAATCACTTTATCTACTGGTGAAAACCACATGAACATCCGTTCAATAGTTTTTGAGTTTATTGCGACAGACGGACAGACAGACGTGGCTAAGGACTTTGTTTTATTATGTAAGGACGATGTCGAAAATCTTTGTAATTGTCAGCAACTATTGTTATAATTTACTTAACTATTTTAGATTAGTTTTTAACTGCGATTATTGCCTTTATGGTGGCTTCATTTTCATCTATAATAGTCATTTTTTAATTACAATCCACAATGTCCCGCGCCAGAGCGTCCACGACTCAATGGATGAACCTGCTAATTGCCTCGTCAGCCACGTCGGTATAGTTTTCTAGATTAAACATAGTCTATTGTAGTCTATATTACAATTTAACATTTAATAAAGGTGAGATAAAATATTAAACCCTAAAAAAATTGATACGCTTATAAGTTTTTTAATGGTGGTAGAGCCACGCTGAAACTATTACTGGCTTCAGCATGAATGGGTCTGCTCGTCCGGGGTAGTACCACCCTCTCGCAGAAAACCGACGTGAAGTAAGTGCTTGCATTGTTGCGTTTCGTTCGGTTAGTGAGAGCGCCGGAGACCCACCTCCCCTCTCCTCTCCCTTCCCTAACCCTTCCCCCAAAGGGTGGCAACGTACTTGCAACTCCTCTGGTGTTGTTAGTGTCCATGGACGGTGGTGATCACTTAACATCAGGTGACCCACCTATTCGTTTGCTACCTATGACATAAAAAAAAAAGTTAAGTTTAGTATAGAAGCGTAAAGTAGATCTTGTCTACGCTGGAACGTTTATTTCACTTTTATAAACCTACTACTAGAGTACGTAGCCGAAACGCGATGGATCTAAAAGTTGTAATATCGAATAAGAAATGTGTCACCGGTACACATAGCACGAATATTTAACTGACTGTTGTTTATTCGGCAAATCTTCGAAATAGCTTAATTCGATTTTGATAAAACTTTCACTAACTGATAGAGGGGTTTTCAGGATCTTATGTATTAAATTTTGATAGGGGCGCCAAAAATTTAATTTGTATATTTTAGATCAAAATTTATTACAAAAAATTGATTAGAAAAAACGGTAAAAATAAATTTTTCACCTTATCAAAATATACAAGTAATATTTTTGACGCCCATATCTAAATTTCTCCATCCCAAGGGATCACAGTAGACTGAGAATTAGTAATACTGTTTTGTAACTTATTCAATGAAACAAGCAAGATAAAGATTAATTTCTACAAAGTGAAAAAACCCCATGTAAAATGAATGGAAAACGTGTCGATGTTTAGACACGGTTAAACGACTTCGGAATGTTTTTTCTTAAATATTTTTAGGCTATAAACTAACGATTTGAACGATACCCAAGTCTAAATACCTGTCCAATAAGAACACAGTTTCTATATCATGAAAAAGGTAACTCAAATATATTTTATGAGAGTGATGAAAAACGCTGTATACGAAATATATTTTTCTAAATACGAAAGTAGCCAATCAAACCTAATTCGATATTTCGAAGTCACATCGAAAAATATACGAGTAATAGAACAGAGTTCTAATAAAACCAGAGTAATACATACACTTACAACCTTGTCGAATTCATTTATTATAAATCGATACAAATTGAATGAGATCTAAGGAGTAGTCTAAGAGAACAAATGCTTTAATGTACAAAATCTTACTATAATTATTTTTTAAATAACTAAACTTTCATTTAATGTTTATAAGAACTATGATATATCATACAGAATCATTTTAAATGTGTATAGAAGTTTCGTGCTACTCATTAAATGGTTTTTTTTTATAATTTCAATGTATAATTTAAGAATTAAAAGAGATGTATCTATGATATTGTAAGTAACATTGAAGTGAAGTTAGGCTAGGTGGTAGGATTTAAGCATATATGTTGAAAAATATTCCAAAAAAAGTATTTGTTTATATTCCCATTTCATAAGTTTCAAATATATTTGAAAAATTAAATGAAAAAACGTCAAATTACTTAGTTAGAATTATGCACCACAATATGCTTAGCTGTATCGGTGACTCCGTATGTGTTTATTTCGCAATTTTATTTTTTCTCATATTTCATAACTTTTAATCAATTATGAAATTACATACGAATTTAATGTTACAAAATTCATTCAAATCAATTGAAAATAAATAAGTTCCAAGTTTTTGGAACTATAATGTTTATAACAATGTTTAAATGTATAACTATAAGATGGTAAGCGTCTTATCAATTGTTCTTATCTCATCTTATCTTATCAATTAACAAAATTTCATTAAAATATGTTAAGTCGATGACAGTCAGACAAACTTTTCAATTGTTATATTAATAATCAGCGTCCTTCATGAAAGGGAGCTATCACAAACTTTGAAAATTATTACCGACCTACACAGAGAACTAGAGATTTAACGATTTAACAGATCGTTCTTAAAATCGATAATATATTGTGGATTGGCCTGCAGTATTTTTGTCCAATAATGGGACCTTTACAAGAGGGTATAATTATGAGATATTATTATTAAAGTGAAACCTTTTTTTCATCGCCTCAAATTTCGTTCGTCTATAGCATGTCGAATTACAGCCAGCCGCGGAGTAGGGGTAAATGAAGGGCGCTCGGTCTTGCAGGCAAGACCAATATGGCGGCATCTATGGCTGTATTACAATGTTTTAAATAAATATTGTGCTCAAGTTTTAATATACGTCTATCATCTGAATGATTGTATTTATTCTGTATTCCTTACTGTAATATGCAAATTGAAATTGAAATTTAAATTCGGATATCTTGTCTCCTATGATTTCCCGTTATAATTCCCATTTCCAATTATTAAGTTAAGATTAAAAACGCGATTTTAATATCCTAAATCGAATAATTTTCCGTAAATTTTCAGTTACATGCCTACGATTTAAAAAAAAGATTAACTTGCATCGTGATTTTATAAAGCCACAATTTTTTTAATATTCATAAATCTATATATATTTGTAGACGTGTAAAAGAGTGTATATGAAACAAATAAAACAAATTACCTGCTACAGACATACCATAACAAGAACAATTACCAGCTCTCGGTATGACACGACACGTTCCATTATGTAGAACCCACGTCGACGACTATGGCCTAACAATCCTTAGCGGGACCATTGTTCGTTCCTTGCTGACGGACGACTTGAATGTTGACACTCGACTGTGACGCTTTACCATTGTTACATTTGAACTAGCTTTTACCCGTCAGTTTCGCTCGCTTTTTATAAATCTTAAGTATAATAGGACTAGACGTCCTTTTGTCAAACATTACGCAGAAAAACCATTTTGTTTTAGTATTCTGTAGTTAAAAAGTACCACCAGTGACATAAAATTTGATACTTCAAGGGAGTAATAGCTTTGCAAGGTATGAGCATGTCATGTGGAGAGATGAAACTCATGTAAGCAAAACATAAAATAGAAGGTACACGGCTATTTTTCTTTGTTAAACTTTTGCCTGTGCTTGGTGATAGATTATCAACTTGTGGGTTACTTAGCGAAGTGGATTTAGAAAAAGCCCTACCATCATGCTACGGATTTTCATAATACTATTAGAAATATCAGAAGTAAATCGAATTTAAAAATAAATCCCACTTCCAATATTAGAATACCAGAAATAGATTTATATAAAAAATAACAAAATTACACATCTCAACACGAGAATTCACATAAATAATTAAATAACTCAAGTAACACAATAATTCATAAAAACCCAGAGAAATACAAATAACAATGTAAATTGGAAAAAATTCTCGCAATACAACAACAATCACGCGATACAACCTTCCAGAGAGACGACCGAGCAAGAATGTCCCCAATGACTCTACCGACTCGCCTTTTATAGCATTCAGTCAAGTTACGACTGGCGGATAACTTTCGACCAATGGCATGTCAGGTTATTAGTAACACCCCCGATTAGTCAATAGTAAGTCAATAGTAGTACGGAGAGTGCTAACAATACTTTTATTAAAGGAGAGTTCTGATACAGTTCCAAAGAGTAGCAATAGGAGTAGAGGATAACCAATGTATCCCATTTGCTACAAAATAAGATACAACAATATACATAACAATAGTTGGTACACACGCCATTTAATGTTGAAATCCATGACATTTAATTAATACATCTGCCGGAAGACTCATGAGTCAAATTTCCGTCTCTGCAAATATAGTATATTTGAAATATGGGGGTAGGGGGTGCTGAAGAGGGTTTGTGGGGGGCGGAGTACTCATTTCCTGCAGGGTACTATGTTTGGATGCGTCAATATGGTGGGAGTATCTGCCAGAATTAATGAAATTGAAAACTCCGAAAACTGTGGCTGCTACTTTAGTGAAGCAACGACAGTACTCTGCCTCTATGTACATAATACCAAAACATGATTAGGATTAAATTTAGACAAAAAAGCGGATATATTAGCTTGTATATTAAATACTAGAAACTGTGACGAACTGGTCGTCTCATGTTTCAGACACAGTAAAACTAGTAACAGCTTTTTAGGTAAATAGTGTTAGATTTTACAACAAAGTGTCAAAGCATATTATCAATTTGCCAGACTGTATGTTTAAGTGCCATATCAAGCGGATTTCGGTGTCAAAAGGTTATTATAGAGTAGATCAATATGTGAACGATGATGAGGTCTGGAATTGACTCCTCTTTCTGTACATACACTAAAACAATTGTAACTTGTAATGTATTATAAATATGTATTGTAATATAAATATGTATTATATGTTAAAAGATAAATCTGATCAAGATTCTTATCTTATTTCCTTTGTGTTGCCATCTTAAGAGACATCCTAAACCTTTATTGTTAGATCTTTCTTTAAATAAACATCTATCACTTGAATATAATACAGTTGTTTAAACGTATTTTAATTAAAATTTAAATTCACATTTAACTTTTAAACAGCTCTTAAACGTTTGGTAATTTTTTACAGAGGTCGTAAATAACTTGTAGGGTGCCCCCGCGAGACTCGGAGACGACGTTATTTGCTTCGAAAATAACGTGTTATTTACTATGAAAACAGTTCAACTTGTTTTGCTGTTTGTATGCTTCATCTGTATGCAAGCTGTATGCGTTTAAACAAATTTTATTCACAACAAAAATATTGTACAATTATTTTTGTACGATTTTGATATTGGCTCAAAAATATTTTGTTTATAAGATAACACTGTATACTGTTGCTTCATAATAGTATAAACTAATATATATCATTTATATTTAAGCTAACTAAAAAAATTACAAACTGATCACAGATGATACAGATGTTGATTTTAGAATATAATCACTATCACTACATACCATAAAACAAAGACCTCCGCCACGTCTGTCTATCTGTTCGCGATAAAGTCAAAAACTACTCAACGGATTTTCATTCACCAGTAGACAAAGTAATTCATGAGGAAGGTTTAGGTATATATTTGTCAATGTTTTTATTATTATTATCAGAGTGAAATAACGTACCCCATTCCCCGCTAGTAGTATATATGTAGGATGAAAAAGCTTAGATTACAGACCTGTAGAGTGGCTTTCCCCCTGCATGCCGGAACCAGAGCACCATGTACACCCGATCCTCGTTGGAGTCAGGTTCTATGTCGCAAGGCAGGGAGGCGGTCCGCCCCACCACAGCCTCTACCTCCATCGTGGAGACTGGAACAAAATCAACTGCATCTCAATTAATATGACCTGCTCCAATTTGATCTTTTTATATTATGTACAGTAACCGCTGAATACTCAAAATATAATAGAACTCAGACAGGCGACAGGCTAATTAAGTGTGAATGACAATATTTAAATTTCAGAATTTGTTTATTGAATTTATTAACATTAGTGTGGTTTTCATATCTATTGGCACTCGGAGCAACAATTATATATATTTTTATAAAGTATATTAATCAATCGAACGTACGACGAGCTGCAAAATATCAACATTGCATATCCACAGGCCTCTATATTACGTGTCGCTTTTTTTTTTTATTATTTACGTGGGGATATCCCTTATGGATACGCCACCCTCTCGGGGGAGAGGATGGGTTATGTCCGACTCGCACAGACTAAAACCCCACGGTGTACCGTCCGACCGTATTGTTGGGGCGGCAAGGGATCGAACTAAGCTATTCCCCTTAGATAGCCGCCCCAGCAGTCCGCCCGGCGGAAGGTGGCCGCCGGGCTCCATCCTAATAGGGAGACAGACTGGGTACACACCAGCTGCCTCTCCTCGCCGACCGGACCCGTGCAATGAGGAGATGGGCCCCCCGGCCCACCCCCTCAGGTCCGGCTATGGTGGTGAGAGGAGAAGGGCAAATCGCCGCCTCCTCCCTCCGGTCCTCCGTTGGCGGAGACGGCCACTCAGAGGGTCATCTTCGCGGACCCTCTCCGCCGCCTCCTTCTGCGAGATGACGTCCTCGCAGAAGGTGGCCATCGCAATCCAATTGGTTTTAACAATCTCATCTAATGTTAAATGACCGTTTTTGTTTTTATATATCATAAGAGGCAAACGAACATGTGGGTCACCTGATGTTTTTTTTTTGTCGAATCATTTCCTTCACACATTTTATAGTTTTCCTCTGATTTGGTAGTCAGAGATCTTGTTAATCTTCTTATTTTGTTAATCATTTTTCTCTATATTTTCCTTTGTGTATTTAGATTTATTTATTTTCTTGCATGTTTTTACTATTGTGTTGCAAAATTTACTAAGTTCTTCTCTATTTTCTTTTTCTCCCGTTATCTCGTGTAGTGGATGTTTCAGTAATTTGAGTTTCAAGTTTTTGTTCTAGTTCGTTCTTTGTTTCCCAAACACTGGGCATTCTAATAGCAGATGGATGGCTGTTTGGTTTTTGTCTGTGTCGGGTCACCTGATGTTAAGTGATCACCACC
>MU160338.1:43882-59143 GCA_015888305.1 Antheraea pernyi | reverse complement strand
ATATATATATATATATACATTTCAAAGAACATTTCACGTTTTATTAACGGTACAATGGGCGGCCTTATTGCTATTAGCAATTTCTTCCAGGCAACCTTTGGATGGATTTTTCAATGGAGTAGAATCAGGGGTATTCTGGGTGTACAGGAATAAATACTAGGTAATACCACCTAAGATAGTGGCACGTAACTGTAATATAATAATGTAATAACTATAAATAATATAAAATATAATAACTGTAATGTAATATAATATAATGTAATGCAATATATGATATATATATATATATAGATGTATAGATTGATAAATATATACACATAAGCGAATTTTAAATAGATAAATAGTGTTTTTTGACAGAGTTTCTAAAAATGCAAGTTACGACTGGCGGATAACTTTCGACCAATGGCATGTCAGGTTATTAGTAACACCCCCGATTAGTCAATAGTAAGTCAATAGTAGTACGGAGAGTGCTAACAATACTTTTATTAAAGGAGAGTTCTGATACAGTTCCAAAGAGTAGCAATAGGAGTAGAGGATAACCAAATAAGATATGGGCAGGTTGTGTCAAAAATGATATGTGTATAAGAGGTGCGAATACTGACATTATGAGAGAGGAGAATGAAAGAGGAAAACATATTATACTGACTCTACTTTTGTCGGATAATAATAAAATGATGATGAAAGAGATATTTTATACGGTAAACGAGGTACAGGGTCATCATAATGAGGTTAGAAAAGTCGTATATCTAGATTGTAGACGAGTGTTGAGTATGAAAGTGGAGGAATGTAAGAGTAAAGAAATGGGAAACGATAAAAATGGTTGCTGAGCCTACGGCTAATAGAAGATAGTGTAATATGAAAATGTGTTTTATCAAACCTACCAAAGTGACATAATGGTAAGATGAAGATAATAATTCGGATACGATGAAGTACCTAATTGGCCCTCTGGTCAAATAATTTTGATTTTATTTTTGGCAACCAATCTTTTAGTAGATTATTACTGGCTTTGTCGAGTAGGTAACGATATTACAAGTTTCTTGCGATCATTTCAACTTTCTAACAGGGTGGTGGCCGTCTTGTTAGAACTTTCCAGGGAGATTTTTATGGTTAGTCGGAATTCATGCTCCGTGGTATGATTTTCCACCCGCTTCACTTGTCCAAACTTTATTCCGTAAAACACCACCAATATTACAAAATTTAGTGTTAAATAACACATGATTAATGAATAAAATATATGAATAAAATCACTACATGACATTCTAAGATCCTGTCAAAAGCACTCTGGTCAAGTAATGTCAGTTTCTACATGTTTATGCTAAAGGCAGCAGATGGTAAAAATATAACCGTTGGATAATAGTAATTTGAACGACATCTTGACCTTGTTATACCTTTACCACATATATAAATATCTCTAGTGTAATCTGTAATCCTGTAGCTAAGAGTATAAGAAGCCTTAAATATATTCAGGGCCGGTTCGTTCATGAAAACGAAGTTGACGATGGCCTAGAAAGTTTAAATATAAGGAGCAACATAAAAAAATAATAATCTAAGAGCGATAAAATGTATGTTATTCTAATAAACGTGTATGCTTTTATAAATGAAGATCCCATTTAGACATTTGTGTGAAACGCTAAAGTTTGTGGGTTAGCATTCTGATTTAACGCTGCAAAAAGTTATACAGTCAACAATTTATGCCTAGTTACAAATTTTACTAGCTGATTGGCATATGTTACATGTTAAATATGTGCTTAGAATAATATTTGTAATTGTATTGAAAGTATATATCAAAGGGGAGCAATTTGTTCTTTTGTCCGAGGTAACGTAACCGCTAGAACAAGCGCTCATTAATCGTATAAGTAAAGTATTAAGTCGTGGTGATCGACTGGTTTGACTGGTGGAATGTTAATACAATGTAAAGGATCGAACCCCGGCATGTACCAAGTTAAAATATTAACTCTATCAGCTGACGGTGAAGGAAAACATCGCGAAGAACCTGAAACAAATCAAATCAAAATACTTTATTCAGTTTAGGACCTAATAAGGCATTTATGAACGTCAAAACTAGCACCGATTCGGAAAACAACCCAGACATCGAGAAGAATCGACAAGAAACTCGATCTGGTACCTCTTTTTAACGTATATATTTCCAATAGATCATACAATCGTTTTTAGTGGATGCACCGAGAGGAGTCAATTCCATACGTCACCATCGTTACTCGATCGGGTACCTCTTTTTAACGTATATATTTCCAATAGATCATACAATCGTTTTTAGTGGATGCACCGAGAGGAGTCAATTCCAGACATCACCATCGTTTACATATTGATCCACTCTATAATAGCCTTTTAACACCAAAACCCGCTTGACGTGGCAATATTAAACTTACAGTCCGGCAAACCGGTACCATGCTTTGAGACAGCTACACTGGACCTTGGGGCGAGCGCTTAGGTCATTTAGCTGAACTCTAAACTAGCTCAAGGATTCATAATAATAAAACTTTTCTATACATTTATTTGGTTAGCATTAGTTGTGCCAGCGCTCGCGAAACATAAGAGGCAATTGGAATAGGCCGGGGGATAAAGAATAAAAATGGGATCTATAACGTTTGGTAATCACCAGACCAATATACAAGAATTAGTTTCGTTGTAGGTACGTTATATATATTGGTATTTTTCTATTCGTGTTTAGTAAAACGCAGTGAGAATATTGAAGGTATAATTACACGGCTAACTATAAACTGGTGGAAAGTGTATTATAAATTCTTTGAGCGGAATAAAGTTATTATAATATTTTTATGGGCACAGCAGTGCGCATTGTTTGCCTTTTATGGTTGAACCGTAGGAGAAATTATATTCGCTGGAGAATTGTTATGCTTTTAAGTAATTTTATATTGTAAAACTTATTATACAATCCGACTACATGGCAATCTTATTCTAAACTCCAAAGAAGTGTGATAAGGATTATAGAGTAGGGTTATAATAATTGCGTGGAGCCTATCTGCGAAGTTCATTGACTGTTCTGCTGTTTTGGCAATGTAACAATACTTAAGGCAGCTACGAAATTTAGTCTTCGACAGTGGGAACTAATCAAATACACTGTATCCGTTGGTAATTTTAAAAAAACATAACGATGTTATATCTATATAAATATAAATCAAAAGCAGAATGTACGTAAGCGCATCGTTTGAGAACAGTTCCACACACAAAGAAAATATTTGAATAATTATACGGGAAAGCGATAGACGTGGGTTAAAATATTAAAGAAATTGAGTGAGTGAGACAGAAAATATTAAGGATATCTTCACAAATATCGATCAAATACCGTAAAGTGAAAATGATTATAAATATTTATGATATTAATATATAATAATATTTAATTAATATAAATGTTTATTAAAAAGACAGTCATCGTTTTCTTGAAAAATTCTTATTATTTGTGATTATGCCATCTTTATTGTCTATCATAAACTAATTTTCTGCATAGTCACCTGTACAAAATAATTTCGATGTATCACATCTGTCAGATGTACCGCGAGAAGTTACAATTTTTTAAAATGACAGATTAATAATATATTCTAATACATATTTAGAAGGCTTAGAAGCTGGAGATACCACACTTACGTTTTAAATTAATATTATGTGTTCACAACTTTCGTATAGCCATTAATTTGAAGGGATACTCAACGAATTAGTATGGAGTATACACAAGTAACAGAGTAGTTTAATTAAACGTTCATGTAACGAAAATAATGTTGGATATGAAGATGGACTGAGTAGAGGAAGAGTAAGAGTAGAGGAAGTTCGAAAGTGTGGATGGACTGTGTGAAAAATTAAATATACAAGTTTGAATACTGATTTTGAAACATGATGGTGATGATTGCGGACTTGATTGCGTGATCGTTGCCCTATTGGCTGCTTTATTCCTTTTGTTTTTTTACATGAATTAAATTAGGCGATAATCAACAATATTGCCAACAATGCTGGTACCGACGATAAGTTTCACGCTAGAACTCTCAGAATTAGCCAGAGTTGATTCATATAGTTCCAATACTGTACTCTAAGTTACACAGAACAATATATAACAGAGCCGAGTACAGACATATATGTATATCGTATAGAGTTATGCATTGCACATTGTTTTGTAGGATTGTGTGCGTTCGCATTTGCAACGACGTCAATTAATTCTTCGTAAACGATGACGTAGAGCGTGCTCGGGTGTCCTTATTTGAGCGGTCCATTTCACTCAACAGTTTGACAGTTTATTGAGCGTCATTTTACTGAGCCGGTCATTTGTATTTACGTGTTAGTATTTATGATACTGTATGGCGTTCTTATCAATGGTTCCACACATGATTCATTAAAAAATAATTTGTGTTTCACCGTAAACACCTGCGATATTATTTAAGGCGCAGATGTCAAAAATGTTACGCTAAATGCAAAACGAAGGAACGCTTCACGGAGAATTTCTTTTGGACAAGTTAACAGATGATTCTTTATCCTTAATTATTTAAATATTTACAAATAACAAGCCTCATTATATTATTATGCTCACATTCACTAATACAGCGTCCATATTGGCTATTAGCTCTGATAGTCGGGCATGACATTTAATTATAAATCGCGAGTATCATCAAGTTACGTTGTATAACGGATACTTAATTTCTCGTTGACACAAAACTTTTGAATTAAATAGTCGAGACTGTACACTTTACCACTAAAATGCGGTGCAGTATGCGCCGATGAAAATTTTGTCTTTATGAATACCGCGTTTTTGACGTACACACTCTTTAATACATCGATACCAGCAAGTAATAATAACCTACATTATTAAATATATCCTTGTACTGCATTGAACATGAAAATATATATAATTCTTCGATTAATAATACTTTGAGAAATAATAATAAAAATATACTCCGATATACCGATTTTATAAGAATTTGTGTGAACGACCTATACTTAATTTCATATGTTATAATATGTAATAATTATCGATAATAATTTTAGAAATAATACAACTATGAGATGATAAGATTTATCGTTTTATGAAACTAAGAAGTATATCCGGCGCTCTCACTGACCGAACGAAACGCAACAATGCAAGCACTGTTACTTCACGTCGGTGTTCTGTGAGAGGGTGGTACTACCCCGGACGAGCCGACCCATTCATGCTGAAACTAATAATAGCTACAGCGTGGCTCTACCACCTTCTCTCTCTCTCTCACCGTCTCTCTGGAAAGATTTGAGTAAAGTTGTTGCGCAGTAAATAAAGAAAGTCCAAGAATATTGAGATAAGAAAGACAAGTTACTTACTCTGTAATCATCGAATGAGTTTGAAAGGAATAAAAGATTTCTACAATGATTCCTCGCTATTAGTATCGTCACTGTAATTTCCAATAATAATCAATTTATTGCGATAATCATACGCTAAAATCTAACAAATTAACTAACGTTACTTTTTCAATTGTATATACAATAACAATATTATAAATATATACTTCTTAGTTTCATAAAACGATAAATCTTATCATCTCATAGTTGTATTATTTCTAAAATTATTATCGATAATTATTACATATTATAACATATGAAATTAAGTATAGGTCGTTCACACAAATTCTTTTAAAATCGGTATATCGGGGTCACCTGATGTTAAGTGATCACCACCGTCCATAGACACTAGCAACACCAGGAGAGTAGCAAATGCGTTGCCAGCCTGTGTATGGGAGAGGGGTAGGGGAAAGGAGAAAGGGGAAGGGAAAGGGGGGACGGAGGTGGGCCTCCGGCGCTCTCACTGACCGAACGAAACGCAACAATGCAAGCACTGTTACTTCACGTCGGTGTTCTGTGAGAGGGTGGTACGAGAAGTTACAATTTTTTAAAATGACAGATTAATAATATATTCTAATACATATTTAGAAGGCTTAGAAGCTGGAGATACCACACTTACGTTTTAAATTAATATTATGTGTTCACAACTTTCGTATAGCCATTAATTTGAAGGGATACTCAACGAATTAGTATGGAGTATACACAAGTAACAGAGTAGTTTAATTAAACGTTCATGTAACGAAAATAATGTTGGATATGAATATAGACTGAGTAGAGGAAGAATAAGAGTAGAGGAAGTCCGAAAGTGTGGATGGACTGTGTGAAAAATTAAATATACAAGTTTGAATACTGATTTTGAAACACGATGGTAATGATTGCTGACTTGATTGCGTGATCGTTGACCCTACTGGCTGCTTTATTCCTTTTGTTTTTTTACATGTACAACAATGCGGGTACCGACGATAAGTTTCACGCTAGAACTCTCAGAATTAGCCAAAGTTGATTCATATAGTTCCAATACTGTACTCTAAGTTACACAGAACAATATATAACAGAGCCGAGTACAGACATATATGTATATCGTATAGAGTTATGCATTGCACATTGTTTTGTAGGATTGTGTGCGTTCGCATTTGCAACGACGTCAATTAATTCTTCGTAAACGATGACGTAGAGCGTGCTCGGGTGTCCTTATTTGAGCGGTCCATTTCACTCAACAGTTTGACAGTTTATTGAGCGTCATTTTACTGAGCCGGTCATTTGTATTTACGTGTTAGTATTTATGATACTGTATGGCGTTCTTATCAATGGTTCCACACATGATTCATTAAAAAATAATTTGTGCTTCACCATAAACACTTGCGATATTATTTAAGGCGCTGATGTCAAAAATGTTACGCTAAATGTAAAACGAAGGAACGTTTCACGGAGAATTTCTTTTGGACAAGTTAACAGATGATTCTTTATCCTAAATTACTTCAATATTTACAAATAACAAGCCTCATTATATCATTATGCTCACATTCACTAATACAGCGTCCATATTGGCTATTAGCTCTGATAGTCGGGCATGACATTTAATTATAAATCGCGAGTATCATCAAGTTACGTTGTATAACGGATACTTAATTTCTCGTTGACACAAAACTTTTGAATTAAATAGTCGAGACTGTACACTTTACCACTAAAATGCGGTGCAGTATGCGCCGATGAAAATTTTGTCTTTATGAATACCGCGTTTTTGACGTACACACTCTTTAATACATCGATACCAGCAAGTAATAATAACCTACATTATTAAATATATCCTTGTACTGCATTGAACATGAAAATATATATAATTCTACGATTAATAATACTTTGAGAAATCGTAATAAAAATATACTCCGATATACCGATTTTAAAAGAATTTGTGTGAACGACCTATACTTAATTTCAAATGTTATAATATGTAATAATTATCGATAATAATTTTAGAAATAATACAACTATGAGATGATAAGATTTACCGTTTTATGAAACTAAGAAGTATATATTTATAATATTGTTATTGTATATACAATTGAAAAAGTAACGTTAGTTAATTTGTTAGATTTTAGCGTTTGATTATCGCAATAAATTGATTATTATTGGAAATTACAGTGACGATACTAATAGCGAGGAATCATTGTAGAAATCTTTTATTCCTTTCAAACTGATTCGATGATTACAGAGTAAGTAATTCGCCTTTCTTATCTCAATATTCTTGGAATTTCTTTATTTACTGCGCAACAACTTTACTCAAATCTTTCCAGACGGATGTTAATGTACTAGTCTCAATAACGTCGCATTGAGTGAACCATCTGTTCTCTTTTATCTATGTCCATAGTATTAAACGGTCAATATGCATTCATTTACTTCGCTGCATATGTGAATGTGTGCTTTCGTGAGCTTTGTATGTGTGTGAAGCCCTTGTCTAAACTCTGGTTGGCGGTGCACTGTATGTCAGAATTATTTATATAAATATACATTTCGGTATATCGTCTGTTCACAATATCGCTAAGGTAGCCAAGTCCGCAGAACCGTTGTATAGAACTGAGTTACGGTGCAATAAGACCGGCGACTGTTGACAGATTCTATCGACAGTCATCGCCGTTGTGTAGTACTGATTGTACTGTTATAGGAAATCATCACAATATTTTGCATACACGCTGATATAGGTATAGAAAAAAAGAAGTACTTTTTAACATGACCTTTTGGGCTATCACGCTTTGAAATCAGCCTTTGTCGTACAATTATAGATTCTGACGACGTACTGTCTATATGAAAAAACTACTTTATCCGCGTGGAATAGATACTCTGGGAAAACGCTAACACGCAGCGGAAACTCTCAAAAGGAAAGCAAAACGATTTTGAAACATTCTTCATTAGTGCTCGGCTCCTATTGGACTTAGTGTAATATATAGGCCTTCCTTGATAAATGAGCTATCTAATACTGAAATAATTTCAAATCGGACCAGTATTTCTTGAGATTAACTCGTTCAAGCAAATAAACTCTTCAGCTTCATAATATTGGTATAGATATATATAAAAGTTTAAAAAATATATTTCCTTTGTACTAGGGAAGTCCAAATTAATTTATCGCTAATATAATTGGCAAAATACTCTCATATATATCTATTAGAAAAGAACTGTAATAAACTAAAAACCTACAACATATATTACGTAAAATACAACAAGCCATTGTCACGAACAAGAGGTAATTCAATTTTAAAGTTATTCATGTCTAGTAGAAGTATTTAATTAATTTGCTGTTGCATGATACATTCTCACTCAATTAGAGCGAGTCACCGGGCCCATACTATGTTCGTATTACAGTAGTTGAAGCGCTCAGCATAGGCGGAAGGTTTTGCAACTCGTGGCTCTATACATATTAACTTTTTTATCAAACGGTACGAATATAATCAATAAAATTCCTGTATCGAATCGTTCTCGAGATACTGTGCTCGATTTTTTTTAATCGATAAAATTTGAAAAAAGAATTTTTCGTTGCTCTCCTGTGTATTTTGTGTTTCGATTAATTGTTGTTTTGTGTGTGTTTTACGAGTTTCTGTGTGTTTGTTTTAAATTGTATTGAATGAGGCTCTGTGTAATATATGTTTTGATATAAGCGTGGGAATTTTAGATTTTTTATTGCAAATTTAATGATCTACTTAATTATCTATTATGCATTTAACGCGATTATTAATATTATATACATAAGAAAAATTTAAATGTAATAATATTTTGTTCTGAAAATAAAAAAATGTAGTAAATGTTCTTTAACTATTTTATCGTATATTTTATTTTATTTCATTTATTTAGGGAGTTTGGTAAATTATTCGTGCTTTTAATATTTCTTTTTTAAATATTGATTTAAAAGTCTATCGACTATTATACATTTTTTTGTTAACTTAATCGATGATAATGTGTGCCGGTATATATGTATATTGGATTTTTATATATGTGTGCGTGCCCTGAGGACAGACAACGGCTTAGTACTGTAATCGAATTAAGTATAATTAAATTACTTTAGCAACGACCGCTGTACTATGTCACGCAATGAAAAAATGGTTATTAGCTTCATACTGTCGGGAATTACTATTTTAATATTTGGACACGAATTTTTTTGTGTGTATATCCTTTTTAATTCGTTCAAAAACGTATAGAATATTATTGTGTTTTTATACACTGTTTTTTTAAATTCTAAAACGATGAAGTATTGACTTTGAGCCTGATTATAAGCACAGTGCCATATAAAAACATGGCGTCTAGAGAAATATCGGCAATCAATCAATTTCAGCAAAATCTCGACATATATACTATGACTGATCTAGACCCGCGACAAAGTAAAAAGAGGCACTGCGACAGCTTTTTTACGATGTATGTTGGTAGTGACCGAGTCACAGACTATCACCCTATCCCGGATTAATCGTGGCACGGTGTCGGGTCTTACGCTCGGTATATACTTAATTATCGTATATTTTGAGGTATATTTAGTTTATTATCTGTAATCTAGCGTAAGGCTATAGGGTTCGTTGCGGATTTTTTTGTAGATAATTCTATGCTACTTATTTTTTGGGATTCGTTTGACCCTTTGTATTTAATGCTCAACAAAGCGGGCAGGAATCAGCTGGTAATATAATTAATTATTATACTTTCGCAGACTCGCCCCGGCGATAGCAGTAACACGGCCCGGAGCGGATTTCACGAAAAGGGCAGCGTCAACTTGTAAGATACAATTAAGGTAATCCTAGGATTTATTAGATTCGTCTTTTTGCAGTGAGAACATTTAAATCCGTTTTTAAAAACTAATTACACAAATTAACCCGATTAAGGGGATTACGCACAAATGTAATAAAATAAATAAGCAGTATCCAGAACTGCGCTTGCAGATCAACATATATGTTTGCTATATTCCAGGTCTAAGTCGCGGTTAAGCTAGTTAAGTTTATATATTAATATTTTGTATATATTATTGTATCATTATTATCAACATATAGGTACCCGATGCCAATCTATTGAATACTACAAAAATATTTATACTACAGCGCCACCCAGTGGTGAATTATAAAAATATGGTATGGTATGGTATGGTAGATACGTCATAAGCCCTTCGACAGCACCTTGTTATAAAACTTAGCTAGGTAGTTTTTTTTTTTTTTGACGGCTGCCCCGTCCATCCGCTCGTATCTAAGCAACATATAATTATTTCTTTTTCACCACCGATATTGAGAATATCGCCATCTTATTTCCACATTTTATTCCACAGTGTGGCGTTACAATATTACATTACGTATGTGTGCGTTATCGTGCTATTTGTTTTGATAAAATATAATGTAGGTAATGTATTTACAACTTTTCAGTTATAATATAATTGGTGCCATACAATTTTTTCCCTAGGAAAAGCACTAAGTTGTGACAACTTTCATAGTGATCGTCCAAACGGAGTTGAAGTTTATCGACATCCGATCTCCTAAATTAATTACCCGATTTTCATGATTTTCCTTATACTTACTTGAATTGTTCATAACTATATTGATGCCCGATAGATGGCGTTGTTATTTAGTTTCTGATGTTTTTCTTTGTTTTCCGGGGCCGGGCCGGACAATTACTAAACAATAAAAGTATTAATAACAAAAGAGATACTCCGCCTACTCCATTAATATTCTACTTTCTCTTAGTTAAAGTGGCAACCCTAATTATATCCACAACCAATTTAAAGCTCAATATGATTAAGCTTCGTTTTGTCTTTTTTATGCTTTGAACACACATATGAGATCATCTCTCTCACACACGTGCACATACATACACATGGTGGGAGGGTTTTGTTTTTTTCCCTCAACGAAGTGAATCGAATAGTTTTAGTTCGTTTCATTCCGATATACACGTATTCATTTGTGAATCATGCAATTTTGATTATATGGTTCACAAATGTATATAGTAAATATTATAATAGTATAATATTATATAAGTAAATAATAGTATAATATTATAATAGTAATGTAAATAGCTTAGAATTGTTAGCTAGGTCAGACGCGACTTTTTCCAAGTAACAGCCCAAGCCGAGGTGCGCGTGCGCCCTTGTGTATGTTTTTACCTAAAAAACCAAATCGGCTGAGTGCCTTAAGCGCTCGCCTTAGTAGTCCGGTGAAGCTGTGAAGACCCTGCAGGGTCAATAGCGTACTCTGTTCGAGAAAAAAAAAATCTCAAAAGGAAAGCAAAACGATTTTGAAACATTCTTCATTAGTGCTCGGCTCCTATTGGACTTAGTAAGATGATATATACCTTCCTTGATAAATGAGTTATCTAACACTGAAACAATTTTTCAAATCGGACCCGCAGTTCCTGAGATTAACGCGTTCAAGCAAACAAACTCTTCAGCTTCATAATATTAGTATAGATATATATAAAAGTTAAAAGTATATTTCCTTTGTACCAGGTAGGTCCATGTAAATTTATTGCTAATCTACTTGGCAAAATACTCTCATATATATCTATTAGAAAATAAATATAATAAACTAAAAACCTAGCGACATATATTATGTAAAACCCACTGCAGGGGTATAGCCTTCTTCCCGAGAGAAGGTATGGGCATAATCACCACTCCAGATCACGACGTATTACTACAATAACATTTCTCAGGTTCAGGATTCCTCACGATGTTTCCTTCACCGCCAGTCGATAGTATTGCCAATTTAAATGAGCAAATGTACGCGAATTCCAAGGAATTCGTTGATACATGCCGGGGTTCGAACCTGCGAATATCGGAGTAATAATCCACCGGTCACCACCACGATTTATGGTCAATAATTCTATGTAAAACAGTGGATCAACATATATCTATGCTTCCACCAAACACGATTATAACGTGTAATCTATTTTAAATATATATATTAAAAAGATAAACCAAATCGAGTTTCTTGCCGCTTCTTCTCGATGACTGGGTTGTTTTACAAACCTATGGTAGTTTTGACATTCATTAGGAACGAAATTAAATAAAATATTTTTGATTTTATTTAGTCACAATCGCACCCTTATAGGGATTAAAATAATGCAGTGAAAACATTAAAAAAAAAATTCGAGTAAAGACGCGGTCGAGAACTAGTCACGTATAAAACTCTCAGTGTCTTTTATAGTCATAACATTTAGACAAGTGGCGTATGTACATTCCTTTGAAGTTGCAAAGCAACGAGTTTTACTGAATAGTCTATTTTTGGATGATCCATTATGTAGCACGGATCTTTTTTAGATATGCGCGATTGTTTCCGTTTGGAATTTAGGTAAGTAGACACCTCGTATACTTTAATTATTGGTTTTATCCCGCGACATTTTCTGCGTGTTTTTCAATTTTAGACTGCATAGTAAGTAGGCTATGGTCTATGTAATGTGCAATATGAATGTAATCCGGTGAAGCTGTTAAGACGTTGCTAGGTCAATAGTGTTGTCAAGTGGAAAAAAAATAAGTGCAATATGATTAACTTATATATGTAAGAGAGTTCAAACACCTATTGTACAGCCTTCTATAGACTGCGAATTAAACATCCCCGAGGACCAAATAATAAACTTAAATAGATACTATGATCTAGTAAAAGTATTTACTAGAAATATATATTTTCATAACTTATCTCATGTCACCTTTCCATGCTATTCTTTTCAGCGTAGCGCCTGTTTTTCCCACAAGATGTCTGGTGTTGTCCACAAATCTTGCCATTTGTCTTCCCATACTTTGACACAAATCTTGCCATTTATCTTCCCATACTTTGACTGTCCTCCTATGGCCGCCAATCGCTGGTTAGCTGGAAGAAAATACGCTGTGGCATTCAGCTCGTCAGTGTAAAAATTAATAAATTATTCATTCACTAACGTAGTCGTGCCCTTTAAAAAAAATGCTTGACAAATTATACCTATACCTAAACCTTTCTCATGAATCACTTTATCTATTGGTAAAAATCGCATGAAAATCTGTTCAGTTTCTTGCTAACAGACAGATGTGACATAACACTTTGTTTGATAATATTTAATAATTCATAAATATTCCTGTTGAATAACATTGGTATCTCCACAAATATATTTCTAAATGGAAATATATATACCGAATATGCATAACAAACAACGTATAGACAACGACTCTAGCAATATGAAATAGGCACAATATTTGTACTGATTACTGAAGCCGAACAGATTCATCCTTAGAAACAGTAAGCTACGAACTATATCACGTTCTAGAGTGAGCAATTACATAATATGTTATTTTCATTAGTGTACACATTTTTCATATCATATTTGATTATTTATCAGAAGGAATGGTAACTTTGAAATATATAATTTATGTTGTTCCCAACAAAAACCTTAATAGTTTAAACTTCATATAAACGAATGTAGACCTTATGACGCTTGGGTCAAGACATAGATTGAAAAATATACCATTTGACATTTTGAGAGTTAAATCTTAATTCGGAATCCGAGTGGTTAAAGAAAGGGACATTAAAATTCCAAAACATCTCGTTACGTCTATTCCGTGAAGAACAGCTAATGAACTACTTACGGGCTTACTTCGTAGGTTTATAGATTCTGACGACGACAGTACTGTATATTACTGCTTATATGCCTTTTATAAATTGAAAACTATGTAATCTATTTGAATTTAATAAACTATATAAAACACAATACAATGAAAATAACTATGTAATCCACTTGAATTTAAAAAACTATTTAAAACACAATACAATGAAAATAACTATGTAATCCACTTGAATTTAATAAACTATATAAAACACAATACAAGGAAAATAACTATGTAATCTACTTGAATTTAATAAACTATATAAAACACAATACAATGAAAATAACTATGTAATCCACTTGAATTTAATAAACTATATAAAACACAATACAATGAAAATAACTATGTAATCCACTTGAATTTAATAAACTTGTTCGGCGTATGCAGCTGGCGTACTTCGTCACATATCCAATTGTTGGTCGCTCTTTTCAGAGTATTTTACGTACATTATAAGCGCGCGCCGTGCCCAACGTGTACAGCGCATTGTGATCGACGTAGGTTGCCGGCGTGCCCGACACTCGCCGCGCTGCACCTGCGCACCAGAAGTGCGCGCTGCACATTGTTGCAGAGTGAGTCATCGCTGTCGCTATTGTATTCGAGCTACGTTGTTGCCCAGTGACCCATCGCTACTAGTAGTTAGAGCTTTTCATACTGTCGGGAATTACTATTTTAATATTTGGACACGAATTTTTTTGTGTGTATATCCTTTTTAATTCGTTCAAAAACGTATAGAATATTATTGTGTTTTTATACACTGTTTTTTTAAATTCTAAAACGATGAAGTATTGACACTGAGCCTGATTATAAGCACAGTGCCATATAAAAACATGGCGTCTAGAGAAATATCGGCAATCAATCAATTTCAGCAAAATCTCGACATATATACTATGACTGATCTAGACCCGCGACAAAGTAAAAAGAGGCACTGCGACAGCTTTTTTACGATGTATGTTGGTAGTGACCGAGTCACAGACTATCACCCTATCCCGGATTAATCGTGGCACGGTGTCGGGTCTTACGCTCGCTATATACTTAATTATCGTACATTCTGAGGTATATTTAGTTTATTATCTGTAATCTATCGTAAGGCTATAGGGTTCGTTGCGGATTTTTTTGTAGATAATTCTATGCTACTTATTTTTTGGGATTCGTTTGACCCTTTGTATTTAATGCTCAACAAAGCGGGCAGGAATCAGCTGGTAATATAATTAATTATTATACTTTCGCAGACTCGCCCCGGCGATAGCAGTAACACGGCCCGGAGCGGATTTCACGAAAAGGGCAGCGTCAACTTGTAAGATACAATTAAGGTAATCCTAGGATTTATTAGATTCGTCTTTTTGCAG
>MU160338.1:24534-37590 GCA_015888305.1 Antheraea pernyi | reverse complement strand
CTCACTTGAACACACATATGAGATCATCTCTCTCACACACGTGCACATACATACACATGGTGGGAGGGTTTTGTTTTTTTCCCTCAACGAAGTGAATCGAATAGTTTTAGTTCGTTTCATTCCGATATACACGTATTCATTTGTGAATCATGCAATTTTGATTATATGGTTCACAAATGTATATAGTAAATATTATAATAGTATAATATTATATAAGTAAATAATAGTATAATATTATAATAGTAATGTAAATAGCTTAGAATTGTTAGCTAGGTCAGACGCGACTTTTTCCAAGTAACAGCCCAAGCCGAGGTGCGCGTGCGCCCTTGTGTATGTTTTTACCTAAAAAACCAAATCGGCTGAGTGCCTTAAGCGCTCGCCTTAGTAGTCCGGTGAAGCTGTGAAGACCCTGCAGGGTCAATAGCGTACTCTGTTCGAGAAAAAAAAAATCTCAAAAGGAAAGCAAAACGATTTTGAAACATTCTTCATTAGTGCTCGGCTCCTATTGGACTTAGTAAGATGATATATACCTTCCTTGATAAATGAGTTATCTAACACTGAAACAATTTTTCAAATCGGACCCGCAGTTCCTGAGATTAACGCGTTCAAGCAAACAAACTCTTCAGCTTCATAATATTAGTATAGATATATATAAAAGTTAAAAGTATATTTCCTTTGTACCAGGTAGGTCCATGTAAATTTATTGCTAATCTACTTGGCAAAATACTCTCATATATATCTATTAGAAAATAAATATAATAAACTAAAAACCTAGCGACATATATTATGTAAAATACAACAAGCCATTGTCACGAACAAGAGGTAATTCAATTTTAAAGTTATTCATGTCTAGTAGAAGTATTTAATTAATTTGCTGTTGCATGATACATTCTCACTCAATTAGAGCGAGTCACCGGGCCCATACTATGTTCGTATTACAGTAGTTGAAGCGCTCAGCATAGGCGGAAGGTTTTGCAACTCGTGGCTCTATACATATTAACTTTTTTATCAAACGGTACGAATATAATCAATAAAATTCCTGTATCGAATCGTTCTCGAATACTGTGCTCGATTTTTTTTATCGATAAAATTTGAAAAAAGAATTTTTCGTTCCTCTCCTGTGTATTTTGTGTTTCGATTAATTGTTGTTTTGTGTGTGTTTGTTTTAAATTGTATTGAATGAGGCTCTGTGTAATATATGTTTTGATATAAGCGTGGGAATTTTAGATTTTTTATTGCAAATTTAATGATCTACTTAATTATCTATTATGCATTTAACGCGATTATTAATATTATATACATAAGAAAAATTTAAATGTAATAATATTTTGTTCTGAAAATAAAAAAATGTAGTAAATGTTCTTTAACTATTTTATCGTATATTTTATTTTATTTCATTTATTTAGGGAGTTTGGTAAATCATTCGTGCTTTTAATATTTCTTTTTTAAATATTGATTTAAAAGTCTATCGACTATTATACATTTTTTTGTTAACTTAATCGATGATAATGTGTGCCGGTATATATGTATATTGGATTTTTATATATGTGTGCGTGCCCTGAGGACAGACAACGGCTTAGTACTGTAATCGAATTAAGTATAATTAAATTACTTTAGCAACGACCGCTGTACTATGTCACGCAATGAAAAAATGGTTATTAGCTTCATACTGTCGGGAATTACTATTTTAATATTTGGACACGAATTTTTTTGTGTGTATATCCTTTTTAATTCGTTCAAAAACGTATAGAATATTATTGTGTTTTTATACACTGTTTTTTTAAATTCTAAAACGATGAAGTATTGACACTGAGCCTGATTATAAGCACAGTGCCATATAAAAACATGGCGTCTAGAGAAATATCGGCAATCAATCAATTTCAGCAAAATCTCGACATATATACTATGACTGATCTAGACACGCGACAAAGTAAAAAGAGGCACTGCGACAGCTTTTTTACGATGTATGTTGGTAGTGACCGAGTCACAGACTATCACCCTATCCCGGATTAATCGTGGCACGGTGTCGGGTCTTACGCTCGCTATATACTTAATTATCGTACATTCTGAGGTATATTTAGTTTATTATCTGTAATCTATCGTAAGGCTATAGGGTTCGTTGCGGATTTTTTTGTAGATAATTCTATGCTACTTATTTTTTGGGATTCGTTTGACCCTTTGTATTTAATGCTCAACAAAGCGGGCAGGAATCAGCTGGTAATATAATTAATTATTATACTTTCGCAGACTCGCCCCGGCGATAGCAGTAACACGGCCCGGAGCGGATTTCACGAAAAGGGCAGCGTCAACTTGTAAGATACAATTAAGGTAATCCTAGGATTTATTAGATTCGTCTTTTTGCAGCGGGAACACTTAAAACTGTTTGAAAAAACTAATTACACAAATTAACCCAATTAAAGAGATTACGCACAAATGTAATAAAATAAATATGCAATGTCAAGAACTGCGCTTGCAGAACTCGAAGTCGCGGGTAACAGTTACGTTTTTTTGTATTACTATTGTGTGTGTGTCTACCTATACCCGATGCCAATCTATTGAATACTACAGAAATATTTATACTACAGCGCCACCCAGTGGTGAATTATAAAAATATGGGTACTATACAAAGATATTATAACTAAGAAGCTATAGATATGACATAAGCACTTCGACAACACCTTGTTATAAAACTTAGCTAGCTTTAATTTATTTATAGTTTATTTTTTATTTTTGACGGCTGCCCCGTTCATCCGCCCGTATCTAAGCAACATATAATTATTTCTTTTTCACCACCGATATTGAGAATATCGCCATCTTATTTCCACATTTTATTCCACAGTGTGGCGTTATAATATTACTTTACGTATGTGTGCGTTATCGTGCCATTTGTTTTGATAAAATATAATGTAGGTAATGTATTTACAGCTTTTCAGTTATAATATAATTGGTGCCATACAATTTTTTCCCTAGGAAAAGCACTAAGTTGTGACAACTTTCATAGTGATCGTCCAAACGGAGTTGAAGTTTATCGACATCCGATCTCCTAAATTAATTACCCGATTTTCATGATTTTCCTTATACTTACTTGGATTGTTCATAACTATAGTGATGCCCTGTAGACGGCGTTGTTATTTAGTTCCTGATGTTTTTCTTTGTTTTCCGGGGCCGGGCCGGACAATTACTAAACAATAAAAGTATTAAAAACAAAAGAGATACTCCGCTTACTCCATTAATATTCTACTTTCTCTTATTTAAAGTGGCAACCCTAAATTATATCCACATCCAATTTAAAGCTCAATATGATTAAGCTTCGTTTTGTCTTTTTTATGCTTTTACGCTTCAATCTGGTCCGGTTAGTACGACATGACAGTGACGTCTGACTCGATAGCAAACGTCATACACTAAACATAATAACTTTGTAGGTGTATCGCATTCCGAGTTTAGACAGTGTATACCCAGAAATAAATGGGGCGGTAGTTGTATACGCGACTGAATAGCTATGTATGAGCTTCGGGTTCACTACTATAAGATTCTAGACTGACACGGACAGCGTGATAATAATACTCGGAGTGCGTGAAGTAGACTTTTTATTTATATGATCATATAAGGTATTTATAGAGACACGATCGTTCATTTGCTTGAACGACGTTCTATTTACAATATATACAAAAGTTGTCTGCCTAAGAAGATGACATACTCAGTAGCTACAGCTATCAAACTCATAGTAGGTCGGCATCATCATTATCATCAGCTTGTAAGAGACCCACTGCACGGGTATAGCCTTCTTCCCGAGAGAAAGTATGGGCATAATCACCACTCCAGATCACGACGTATTACTACAATAACATTTCTCAGGTTCAGGACTCGTCCTTTTCCTTTACCGCCAGTCGATAGTATTACCAATTTAAATTAGCAAATGTACGCGAATTCCAAGGAATGCGTTGATACATGCCGGGGTTCGAACCTGTGGACATCGGAGTAATAATCCACCGGTCAAACCACCCCACCACCACGATTTATGGTCAATAATTATATGTATCTACTGAGCAACATATATCTATGCTTCCACCAAACACTATTATAACGTTTAATCTATTTTAACCATATATGTTAAAAAGATAAACCAGATCGAGTTTCTTGCCGCTTCTTCTCGATGACTGGGTTGGTTTACAAACCTATGGTAGTTTTGACATTCATTAGGAACGAAATTAAATAAAATATTTTTGATTTTATTTAGTCACAATCGCACCCTTATAGGGATTAAAATAATGCAGTGAAAACATTAAAAAAAAAATTCGAGTAAAGACGCGGTCGAGAACTAGTCACGTATAAAACTCTCAGTGTCTTTTATAGTCATAACATTTAGACAAGTGGCGTATGTACATTCCTTTGAAGTTGCAAAGCAACGAGTTTTACTGAATAGTCTATTTTTGGATGATCCATTATGTAGCACGGATCTTTTTTAGATATGCGCGATTGTTTCCGTTTGGAATTTAGGTAAGTAGACACCTCGTATACTTTAATTATTGGTTTTATCCCGCGACATTTTCTGCGTGTTTTTCAATTTTAGACTGCATAGTAAGTAGGCTATGGTCTATGTAATGTGCAATATGAATGTAATCCGGTGAAGCTGTTAAGACGTTGCTAGGTCAATAGTGTTGTCAAGTGGAAAAAAAATAAGTGCAATATGATTAACTTATATATGTAAGAGAGTTCAAACGCCTATTGTACAGCCTTCTATAGACTTAAACATCCCCGAGGACCAAATAATAAACTTAAATAGATACTATGATCTAGTAAAAATATTACCAGAAATATATCTTTTCATAACTTATCTCATGTCATCTTCCCACGCTATTCTTTTCAACGTAGAGCCTGTTTTTCCCACAAGATGTCTGGTGTTGTCCACAAATCTTGCCATTTGTCTTCCCATACTTTGACTGTCCTCCTATGGCCGCCAATCGGTGGTTAGCTGGAAGAAAATAATACCCTGTGGCATTCAGCTCGTCAGTGTAAAAACTAATAAATTATTCATTCACTAACGCTCCGAGCGGACGTAGTCGTGCCCTTTAAAAAAAATGCTTGACAAATTATACCTATACCTAAACCTTTCTCATGAATCACTTTATCTATTGGTAAAAATCGCATGAAAATCTGTTCAGTTTCTTGCTAACAGACAGATGTGACATAACACTTTGTTTGATAATATTTAATAATTCATAAATATTCCTGTTGAATAACATTGGTATCTCCACAAATATATTTCTAAATGGAAATATATATACCGAATATGCATAACAAACAACGTATAGACAACGACTCTAGCAATATGAAATAGGCACAATATTTGTACTGATTACTGAAGCCGAACAGATTCATCCTTAGAAACAGTAACCTACGAACTATATCACGTTTTAGAGTAAGCAAATACATAATATGTTATTTTCATTAGTGTGTGTACACTATGTGTATTTTTCATATCATATTTGATTGTTTATCAGAAGGAATGATAACTAGCTCTGTTCTATTGTTTCACTTGTATTTAATTCCTCTTCGACACTACGCATCAAGACACAACACCGTTCACACTAATCCCTTATTATCGCTTGGCGTACTTTATATAAAGTTTGTGTGGTAATAATTCCGCTCTTACAGATCATAGCACAATGCTAGATATCGTATAACCTTCGTTAATAAATAGACTATGAACAGAAAAACCAAAATTAAATTGGACTAGTAGTTCCAGAGAAATACATGTCACAAAAAATGTGTCGAAATTTTTACAGATTGCTATAAGCTTTAGTTAATTGTAATAAGTTTTTTCATTTCTTCTCGTACATCTTTTACGTCTGATTTGTTAAATTACTGAATTACACCAAAATTTCTGCATTAAAATCAAGTAGTTTATTCTAATTCCATCGTTATATTTTTTTCTTTTTTTCGAACTGACAATGCTATTTACCTAACGAGCCTTCACAGTTTCACCAGATTATTATGGCGAGTATTTAAGCCATTTCGACACTTGGCAACCAACTCAAGGGCTCCGAAGTGGAAAACCTTGGCTTGGGCTGTTGTCTTGGATATATTGTATTCGTACCTCCGTGTCCCTAATATAAAGGTGAGGCAACATAGCCGAGCTCAGAGATGGCAATTTAACTCAATCTGTCACTTCATCTTAAACTTGTTTCACGTCAGTTTTCGCAGGGGAAGATGAGAAAATGTTTTAATAATAAATGATAAAAAACTCCACCACCTTTTGGACTTCTCGGCACAAAATCTGTCAGAAGATTATTGCAAAAATAGTGACCTCTATAAGCGAAGGCGACGAAATACAATTATGTTCCGTACTTCTTTTGACAAAACCTAACGTTCACACATTAATGCCCAAATTTAAATAACGCCCAGTCTTGAAATTGTAATAGAATTTATTTTAAAATTGCAATCAACTAACCAGAATTATGTCGTAATTTAAATTGATATAAGCACAGTTTTTAAGTAATTCTTGCTAGCTCTTGTTCACAGCTTCGCTCGCACTAACTCAGTTGTAGTTTATCCTTCATACAATACATTTTTGTGTAGCAGGATTAGTACGGAGGTGCTCAATCGCCTTCCCCACCTCCTCCTCCGTAACCAGGGGAGGGTCGATCGGAACCTCCTCTGCCACCTGAGCAGGAGGCATGGGAGGAGGGGCGAGATCCAGAGGGCCGGGAAATAATGCCCCCACGACCTTTTCAACCACCTGCGGCTGGAATCTCCGTTGCCAAGGGCGCCTGGCCTCGGAATTTCTTCCGGGCCACCTTGTACGGGCGCCCCTACGGATCCCTCTCCAGTTTCTGGAGTCTCTCCTCCTATACCTGCTCTTTCGCTCGGCTGATAGCGACCTGTAACGTCTTCTTGCAGGTTCTGTAGTCGCCGTAAAGCCGGGCTTCCTCCTTGATTGAGGTCCTGGACCTTATGAATATCAAAGCTACCACCAGTTTGGAAAACAACCCAGTCTTCGAGAAAACGGGCAAGAAACTCGACCTGGTTTATTTTTTCATGTTTTATTATATCTTTTTACAAAACATAGATAGTTACAATCGTTTTTAGTAGATGCACAGAGAGGGCTGTCATTTCCAGGCGTCACCATCGTTCACATATTGTGTAAAAGTGCTCTATGTCCTTTTTTGTGACAATATTTATGAAAAATTTCATGATAATCGGTTGTGTAGTTGAAGCGTGATCATGTAACAAACGAACACACTTCGGCATTTAAAATACTAGTTAGAATTCTATTATGGATAATAATAGCGTTAATTTTACATTATACACGATAGTATTACCTGTCGTTACAGCTCGTTCCTTTTGTAAAACTCATCAAGCTTAGCATACTCTTTGACTTACATTTTATTTTTTATCATTTTATTTTTGCCAACTAGTCTTATAGATCATCACTGCCATTGTCGGGTAGGTAATAATATTACAAGTGGCTTGTAATATTTTCAATGTTCTAACAAGATGGTGGCCCCTTTTTAAAATTTTGTTCACATCTCAGTATTCATGCTCCATGGAATTATTTCCCATTCACCTTCATTAGCGAACTATATTACGTAAAACACCACTAAAATTACAAAATTTAGAGTTAACTAAAACAGGATTATGAATAAAATATAAAATCCAGACAAACTCGCCATAAAACTCCACCTACACTTTGTATAGTACATACTCAGATCGTAAATAAACTATAAAAGGCATAAATATATTTTTTTAATTGATTGGTTCTTCATTTCAAAGTCATTCAAACCAACAACCTTTGTAATATACGCGTGGATTATATACACGTCGTAATTAAAAAATACAGCATTACTAATTCTGAACTTATTTTTAAAAAGGTAGACAATTCTATCTCACCTGTCATGAGATACCACATCGTAGCAAATAATTTAATTCTATTGTGAAATTTTATCCATGTCTGATCTCTTTGCTGTCCAACTTTTAAATGTCGTTTCTAATTATTCATTCAGTTCCATTGTCTGCTTAATTATTTCATAGATAAGAATAATTTTAGAGAAATTAATTAACCATTTTTATAGTGTCATTGTTTTTTTCTCTTTATTTCTGTAAATTCTTGGTGTCGTGTTGGTCTAGTGGTTTGACCTGTGGAATATTATTTCGATGTCCGCAGGTTCGAACCCCACGGCATATAATAACAAATTTTTCGGAATTCTCGTACATTTACTAATTTAAATTGTTAAAACTATCGGCTGACGGTGAAGGAAAACATCGTGAGGAAACCTGAACCCGACAAATGTTCTCAGGAATGTGGCAAAAATATAGAGCTGTGGATTTCTCAGAGTTTGAAATCGCCAATACGTCGTGGGCTGGCGTGGTGATTACGCCCATACCTTCCTTCGGGAACAGGCCTATGGCCCTGCAGTGGGTCTTAAAGGCTGATGATAAGGATGATGTATATATTCTTTCTCCGTACTTTTTTCTGTTTTCGTTTTTATATTAGTAAGTAGCTGTGCCCGCGACTCTGCGTGGAACCGAATGTACAAAAGTGACTAATAAAATTATCTGAAATCCATTTACTTATCCGCTTTTCTGTCGCACTTAAGTCGCGTCGTTATTAAATTTCAATAACTTTTGATATAACGAATCGATTTTAATGAAACCGGGCATTCGTTATTCAGGATTGAGTACAAATACATGTGTTATATCGTGTTTATGCTGTTTAAATTAAACAGTGCTGTGATAAATCTAATACTTAATACTACATAAAGTGTTTTGCATGTAAAAGTCCCTGCTACTGGTCGATAAACTAATGCAGTTTACACTATGAACAGAAAAACCAAAATTTTTAAATTGGACCAATAGTTCCAGAGAAATACATGTTTAAACATAAAAAAAGTGTCGAAATTTTTATAGATTGCTATAAGCTTCAGTTAATTGTAATAAGTTTTTTTATTTCTTCTCGTACATCTTTTACGTCTGATTTTTTAGATTACTGAATTACATCAAAATTTCTGCATTAAAATCAAGTAGTTTATTCTAATTCCATCGTTATATTTTTTTCGAACTGACAACGCTATTTACCTAACGAGCCTTCACAGTTTCACCAGATTATTATGGCGAGCATTTAAGCCACTACAACACTTGGCTACCAGCTCAAGGGCTCCGATGTGGAAAACCTCGGCTTGGGCTGTTGTCTTGGATATATTGTATTCGTACCTCCATGTCCCTAATATAAAGGTGAGGCAACATAGCCGAGCTCAGAGATGGCAATTTAACTCAATTTGTCACTTCATCTTAAACTTGTTCCACGTCAGTTTTTGCAGGGGAAGATGAGAAAATGTTTTAATAATAAATGATAAAAAACTCCACCACCTTTTGGACTTCTCGGCACAAAATCTGTCCGAAAATTATTGCAAAAATAGTGACCTTTATAGGCGAAGGCGACGAAATAGAATTATGTTCCGTACTCCTTATGACAAAACCTAACGTTCACACATTAATGCCCAAATTTAAATAACCCCCAGTCTTGAAATTGTAATAGAATTATGTTCCGTACTCCTTATGACAAAACCTAACGTTCACACATTAATGCCCAAATTTAAATAACCCCCAGTCTTGAAATTGTAATAGAATTTATTTTAAAATTGCAATCAACTAACCAGAATTATGTCCTAATTTAAATTAATATAAGCACAGTTCTTAAGTAATTCTTGCTAGCTCTTGTTCACAGCTTCGCTTGCACTAACTCAGTAGTGGTTTATCCTTCATACAATACATTTTTTTGTAGCAGGATTAGTGCGGAGGTGCTCAATCGCCTTCCCCACCTCCTCCTCCGTAACCGGGGGAGGGTCGATCGGAACCTCCTCTGCCACCTGAGCAGAAAGGATGGGAGGAGAGGCAAGTTCCAGAGAAATACATGTCACAAAAAATGTGTCGAAATTTTTACAGATTGCTATAAGCTTTAGTTAATTGTAATAAGTTTTTTCATTTCTTCTCGTACATCTTTTACGTCTGATTTGTTAAATTACTGAATTACACCAAAATTTCTGCATTAAAATCAAGTAGTTTATTCTAATTCCATCGTTATATTTTTTTCTTTTTTTCGAACTGACAATGCTATTTACCTAACGAGCCTTCACAGTTTCACCAGATTATTATGGCGAGTATTTAAGCCATTTCGACACTTGGCAACCAACTCAAGGGCTCCGAAGTGGAAAACCTTGGCTTGGGCTGTTGTCTTGGATATATTGTATTCGTACCTCCGTGTCCCTAATATAAAGGTGAGGCAACATAGCCGAGCTCAGAGATGGCAATTTAACTCAATCTGTCACTTCATCTTAAACTTGTTTCACGTCAGTTTTCGCAGGGGAAGATGAGAAAATGTTTTAATAATAAATGATAAAAAACTCCACCACCTTTTGGACTTCTCGGCACAAAATCTGTCAGAAGATTATTGCAAAAATAGTGACCTCTATAAGCGAAGGCGACGAAATACAATTATGTTCCGTACTTCTTTTGACAAAACCTAACGTTCACACATTAATGCCCAAATTTAAATAACGCCCAGTCTTGAAATTGTAATAGAATTTATTTTAAAATTGCAATCAACTAACCAGAATTATGTCGTAATTTAAATTGATATAAGCACAGTTTTTAAGTAATTCTTGCTAGCTCTTGTTCACAGCTTCGCTCGCACTAACTCAGTTGTAGTTTATCCTTCATACAATACATTTTTGTGTAGCAGGATTAGTACGGAGGTGCTCAATCGCCTTCCCCACCTCCTCCTCCGTAACCAGGGGAGGGTCGATCGGAACCTCCTCTGCCACCTGAGCAGGAGGCATGGGAGGAGGGGCGAGATCCAGAGGGCCGGGAAATAATGCCCCCACGACCTTTTCAACCACCTGCGGCTGGAATCTCCGTTGCCAAGGGCGCCTGGCCTCGGAATTTCTTCCGGGCCACCTTGTACGGGCGCCCCTACGGATCCCTCTCCAGTTTCTGGAGTCTCTCCTCCTATACCTGCTCTTTCGCTCGGCTGATAGCGACCTGTAACGTCTTCTTGCAGGTTCTGTAGTCGCCGTAAAGCCGGGCTTCCTCCTTGATTGAGGTCCTGGACCTTATGAATATCAAAGCTACCACCAGTTTGGAAAACAACCCAGTCTTCGAGAAAACGGGCAAGAAACTCGACCTGGTTTATTTTTTCATGTTTTATTATATCTTTTTACAAAACATAGATAGTTACAATCGTTTTTAGTAGATGCACAGAGAGGGCTGTCATTTCCAGGCGTCACCATCGTTCACATATTGTGTAAAAGTGCTCTATGTCCTTTTTTGTGACAATATTTATGAAAAATTTCATGATAATCGGTTGTGTAGTTGAAGCGTGATCATGTAACAAACGAACACACTTCGGCATTTAAAATACTAGTTAGAATTCTATTATGGATAATAATAGCGTTAATTTTACATTATACACGATAGTATTACCTGTCGTTACAGCTCGTTCCTTTTGTAAAACTCATCAAGCTTAGCATACTCTTTGACTTACATTTTATTTTTTATCATTTTATTTTTGCCAACTAGTCTTATAGATCATCACTGCCATTGTCGGGTAGGTAATAATATTACAAGTGGCTTGTAATATTTTCAATGTTCTAACAAGATGGTGGCCCCTTTTTAAAATTTTGTTCACATCTCAGTATTCATGCTCCATGGAATTATTTCCCATTCACCTTCATTAGCGAACTATATTACGTAAAACACCACTAAAATTACAAAATTTAGAGTTAACTAAAACAGGATTATGAATAAAATATAAAATCCAGACAAACTCGCCATAAAACTCCACCTACACTTTGTATAGTACATACTCAGATCGTAAATAAACTATAAAAGGCATAAATATATTTTTTTAATTGATTGGTTCTTCATTTCAAAGTCATTCAAACCAACAACCTTTGTAATATACGCGTGGATTATATACACGTCGTAATTAAAAAATACAGCATTACTAATTCTGAACTTATTTTTAAAAAGGTAGACAATTCTATCTCACCTGTCATGAGATATCATATCGTAGCAAATAATTTAATTCTATTGTGAAATTTTATCCATGTCTGATCTCTTTGCTGTCCAACTTTTAAATGTCGTTTCTAATTATTCATTCAGTTCCATTGTCTGCTTAATTATTTCATAGATAAGAATAATTTTAGAGAAATTAATTAACCATTTTTATAGTGTCATTGTTTTTTTCTCTTTATTTCTGTAAATTCTTGGTGTCGTGTTGGTCTAGTGGTTTGACCTGTGGAATATTATTTCGATGTCCGCAGGTTCGAACCCCACGGCATATAATAACAAATTTTTCGGAATTCTCGTACATTTACTAATTTAAATTGTTAAAACTATCGGCTGACGGTGAAGGAAAACATCGTGAGGAAACCTGAACCCGACAAATGTTCTCAGGAATGTGGCAAAAATATAGAGCTGTGGATTTCTCAGAGTTTGAAATCGCCAATACGTCGTGGGCTGGCGTGGTGATTACGCCCATACCTTCCTTCGGGAACAGGCCTATGGCCCTGCAGTGGGTCTTAAAGGCTGATGATAAGGATGATGTATATATTCTTTCTCCGTACTTTTTTCTGTTTTCGTTTTTATATTAGTAAGTAGCTGTGCCCGCGACTCTGCGTGGAACCGAATGTACAAAAGTGACTAATAAAATTATCTGAAATCCATTTACTTATCCGCTTTTCTGTCGCACTTAAGTCGCGTCGTTATTAAATTTCAATAACTTTTGATATAACGAATCGATTTTAATGAAACCAAGACTAAATGTTACTCAAGTATATGCTTTATGTCTTTCGTGGTTTTATTATGAACCCAGTACTTTAGCTGTGGGGTGTGTTCATACAAACACACAGACATTTCTAAAAATAATTGTAACGCATTTTGTTTTTTTCACAAAAATCGAAAAAGTTATTATTTAAAATTAAATGTTATTATTTTACTTAGCTATTATACATTGGATTTTTAACTGACATTATTGTCTCTATGGCGGTTCCGTTTTCA
>MU160338.1:0-24400 GCA_015888305.1 Antheraea pernyi | reverse complement strand
CCCTATAAGACTTTAGCATGTGAAACGCTATCGTGAATTTGCATCCCTCTGCCCTTTGTTGGCAGGAATAGTTTCATTGTACAAAGTGACATACTCAACGAAACTATACGATATAACATTTGCTTGCGGTTTCGCTCGAGTTATTTTAGATGTGAACCGGATACAAACAGGAGTACATGCACAATTTGATTTTTTCTATTTTTGTTAACGAAGAACTGCGTTATTTAGATAACCGATTTGTGTTTTTTTTATTGGGAATATTTACAAGCTCCATTTTAATTACATTAGCATTGGATCTTGGATTTTGAGGGTGTAACAAAGAACTCTTAAAAATGTGTATTCATTGAGAAATTGGCAAGTTTATGACAATCAAAAGTTAGGTAGGTTGAGACTACTAACCTACCTATGGCCAAGAACGTTCTGGTGCATTCTTTTTAAGTCGGATTTTTTTATGTTATTTTTTTTAATTATGATAAAGTTCTTTTAAGGGTTTTTGGCTGAATAGTTGAGATGTAAAAGCGTAACAAAGAAGATTGAAGCTATCATGGCTTAGTTGATAACGTGTTAGGACACAGCGTCGTTGGAAGTAGGTTCGAATTTTTACAAGTGAGTTGAAGCTTCCGGCGGAGGAAAACATGGTGGTATGGTTTCTAAGTACACTTGCACTAACTCAGTAGTGGTTTATCCTTCATACAATACATTTTTTTGTAGCAGGATTAGTGCGGAGGTGCTCAATCGCCTTCCCCACCTCCTCCTCCGTAACCGGGGGAGGGTCGATCGGAACCTCCTCTGCCACCTGAGCAGAAAGGATGGGAGGAGAGGCAAGTTCCAGAGGGCCGGGTAAATAATGCCCTCACGACCCTTTCAACCACCTCCGGTTGGAGTCTCCGTTGCCAGTTGGAAGTAGGTTCGAATTTTTACAAGTGAGTTGAAGCTTCCGGCGGAGGAAAACATGGTGGTATGGTTTCTAAGTACACGTGGCTATGTACCCCACTCAGGCGCTAAGCACCTGTTGGTGTGTTGCGGTAGCTGTAATTCGGAGTCAGGCAGCCAGGTATGGCGTGTTTACCACAACCTATGACGTATAAAAAAAGTCGCATGCGTTTATTTACTGCAATTATAGTATTATAAATGTTAAGTTAGTTTTTTTCTTAATGTAAACGTATTATTGATATATTTCAAAGCCTATCAATTTCTCAAGGCAATATTCTATACTTTCTGTGTACAATTAAAATCGGTTGAAAATCAATAGGCGCCTGTCCGCGGAATTTCTTCCGGGCCACCTTGCACGGGCGCCTCCCATACCTGTTCTTTCGCCCGGCTGATAGCAACCTGCAACGTCTTCCTGCAGGTTCGATAGTCGCCACAAAGCCGGGCTTACTCCTTGATTGAGGTCCCTTATGAACATCAAAGCTACCACCAGTTCAGAAAATAACCCAGTCTTCGAAAAAACCGGCAAGAAACTCGACCTGGTTTATTTTTTCATGTTATATTTTTTTACAAAACATAGATAGTTACAATCGTTTTTAGTGGATGCACAGATATGTCTGTCATTTCCTGGCGTTACCATTGTTCACATATTGTGTAAAAGCGCTCTATGTCCTTTTCTGTGGCAATATTTATGAAAAATTTCATGATAATCGGTTGTGTAGTTGAAGCGTGATCATGTAACAAACGAACACACTTCGGCATTTAAAATACTAATTAGAATTCTATTATGAATAATAAGAGCGTTCATTTTACATTATACACGATAGTATTATCTGTCGTTACAGCTCGTTGTCTTTGTAAAACTCTTCAAGCTTACCTACTTTGACCTACACTTTAATTTTTTATCATTTTATTTTTGCAAACCAGTCTTATAGATCATTACTACCATTGTGGAGTAGGTAATAGTGGCTTGTGATAATTTCAATGTTCTAACAAGATGGCGGCCCCTTTTTAAAACTTTCTTGTGGGTTGTCATGACATCTCAGTATTCATGCTCCATGGAATTATTTCCCATTCACCTTCATTAGCGAACTATATTACGTAAAACACCACTAAAATTACAAAATTTAGAGTTAACTAAAACAGGATTATGAATAAAATATAAAATCCAGACAAACTCGCCATAAAACTCCACCTACACTTTGTATAGTACATACTCAGATCGTAAATAAACTATAAAAGGCATAAATATATTTTTTTAATTGATTGGTTCTTCATTTCAAAGTCATTCAAACCAACAACCTTTGTAATATACGCGTGGATTATATACACGTCGTAATTAAAAAATACAGCATTACTAATTCTGAACTTATTTTTAAAAAGGTAGACAATTCTATCTCACCTGTCATGAGATATCATATCGTAGCAAATAATTTAATTCTATTGTGAAATTTTATCCATGTCTGATCTCTTTGCTGTCCAACTTTTAAATGTCGTTTCTAATTATCCATTCAGTTCCATTGTTTGCTTAATTATTTCATAGATAAGAATAATTTTAGAGAAATTAATTAACCATTTTTATAGTGTCATTGTTTTTTTCTCTTTATTTCTGTAAATTCTTGGTGTCGTGTTGGTCTAGTGGTTTGACCTGTGGAATATTATTTCGATGTCCGCAGGTTCGAACCCCACGGCATATAATAACAAATTTTTCGGAATTCTCGTACATTTACTAATTTAAATTGTTAAAACTATCGGCTGACGGTGAAGGAAAACATCGTGAGGAAACCTGAACCCGACAAATGTTCTCAGGAATGTGGCAAAAATATAGAGCTGTGGATTTCTCAGAGTTTGAAATCGCCAATACGTCGTGGGCTGGCGTGGTGATTACGCCCATACCTTCCTTCGGGAACAGGCCTATGGCCCTGCAGTGGGTCTTAAAGGCTGATGATAAGGATGATGTATATATTCTTTCTCCGTACTTTTTTCTGTTTTCGTTTTTATATTAGTAAGTAGCTGTGCCCGCGACTCTGCGTGGAACCGAATGTACAAAAGTGACTAATAAAATTATCTGAAATCCATTTACTTATCCGCTTTTCTGTCGCACTTAAGTCGCGTCGTTATTAAATTTCAATAACTTTTGATATAACGAATCGATTTTAATGAAACCAAGACTAAATGTTACTCAAGTATATGCTTTATGTCTTTCGTGGTTTTATTATGAACCCAGTACTTTAGCTGTGGGGTGTGTTCATACAAACACACAGACATTTCTAAAAATAATTGTAACGCATTTTGTTTTTTTCACAAAAATCGAAAAAGTTATTATTTAAAATTAAATGTTATTATTTTACTTAGCTATTATACATTGGATTTTTAACTGACATTATTGTCTCTATGGCGGACTGGACGAAATTGAAATGGGGCCACATGGGAAGTACCAGCTTTCAAATAAAAAAAGAATAATCAAAATCGGTTCACCCAGTCCAAAGTTATGAGGTAACAAACATAAAAAAAAAAAATACAGTCGAATTGATAACCTCCTCCTTTTTTTGAAGTCGGTTAAAGAGTGACTAATAAAATTATCTGAAATCCATTTACTTATTCGCTTTTCTGTCGCACTTAAGTCGCGTCGTTATAAAAATTACAATAACTTTTGATATAACGAATCGATTTTAATGCAACTAAGACTAAATGTTATTGGTTAACTATATTGGTTAACTATATAACTATTATTGGTTTCAGCATGAATGGGTCGGCTCGCCCGGGGTAGTACCACCCTCTCATAGAAAACCGACGTGAAGTAACAGTGCTTGCATTGTTGCGTTTCGTTCGGTCAGTGAGAGCGCCGGAGACCCATCTCCCCTCCCCTCTCCTCTCTCCTCTCCTTTTCCCTCCCCTAACCCTTCCCTCCGAAAGATGGCAACGCACTTACGACTCCTCTGGGGTTGTTAGTGTGCATGGATGGTGGTGATCACTTAACAGCAGGTGACCCACCTGTTCGTTTGCCACCTATGACATAAAAAAAAAAAAAAAAAATGTTACTCGAGGATATGCTTTATGATTATATTCTTGGTGAGGTTTTATTGTGAACCCAGTACTTTAGCAGTGATGCGTGTTCATACAAACAGACATACAAACAGATATTACAATTAGTACAATTAGAAGTAGAGAACTAATTGTAACGCATTTTGTTATTATTCCTAGATACCTGCAACAATTTTTTTCACAAAAATCGAAAAAGTTATTAATTAAAATTAAATGTTTATTATTTTACTTAGCTATTATACATTGGATTTTTAACTGACATTATTGTCTCTATGGCGGCTCCATTCTCATCGTTTTAAAATGATAATCCACAATGTCCCGTGCCGGTGCGTCCACATTCCAATGGATAAACCTAGTAATTGCATCGCTGGTCACATCGGTATAGTAAACACAGGTATTGGTGTGTCTGGATGTTGCCCCTATAAGACTTTAGCATGTGAAACGCTATCGTGAATTTGCACCCCTCTGCCCTTTGTTGGCAGGAATAGTTTCATTGTACAAAGTGACATACTCAACGAAACTATACGATATAACATTTGCTTGCTTGCATTTATAACTCGAGTTATTTTAGATGTGAACCGGATACAAACAGGAGTACATGCACAATTTGTTTTTTTCTATGTTTGTTAACGAAGTACTGCGTTATTTAGATAACCGATTTGTGTTTTTTTATTGGGAATATTTTCAAGTTCCATTTTAATTACATTAGTATTGGATCTTGGATTTTGAGGGTGTAACAAAGAACTCTTAAAAATGTATTTTATTGAGATATTGATAAAGGCAGGTTAATTACAATCAAAGATACCATAAAAAAATCCGACCTAAAAAGAATGCACCAGAACGTTCTTGGTCATAGGTAGGTTAGTAGTCTCAACCTACCTAACCTTTGATTGTAATTAACCTGGTTCTATATCACTCTAGTAATATTACAAGTATGATAGAATTACAGTAAACAGTATTTTCTATGGTGGTAGAGCCACGCTGAAGCTATTACTGGTTTCAGCATAAATGGGTCGGCTCGCCCGGGGGAGTACCACCCTCTCATAGAAAACCGACGTGAAGTAACGGTACTTGCATTGTTGCGTTTTGTTCGGCCGGTGAAAGCGCCGGAGGCCCACCTCCTCTCCCCTCTCCTCTGTCCTCTCCCTCTCCCTCCTCTAACCCTTCCCCACAAAGGGTGGCAACGCACTTGCGACTCCTCTGGTGTTGTTAGTGTCCATGGACGACGGTGAGCACTTAACATCAGGTGACCCAAATGTTCGTTTGCAACCTATGACATAAAAAAAAATCTGGGATTTGATTTGACGCGAAGGAGAGATGAATGGGAGGTTCGGCTAAAATAGGTTTGATTGGGCTTTTTAAAAACGTTTTCTCTATCACACAGTGCAATGACCGCTATAGACAAAAATAATGCTATACGAATATTTGCCGACTATCTCGTTCTTCTCTCTTACGTGCTAAATCAAATCCGGGCACTGTAACTACATTTCCATCTACACCCATTTAATTCATACAAATAAAATGATAGAGGTATACCAGTAAATGAAAAAGTGGGTCATAATATCTCCGTAAAAGATTATCAATAATTTTCACAAGTTGACGTTCACCCAATCAGCTGCCACTTTTACATCGCAAGTATTTTGTTCGTGGAGAAATTTTGTATGTCATCCGTTTTATTATAACGCTATTTTCACATGACAAGCGCTTAACGCGCGTTGATCGCGCGCACAATTGTTGTATAGTGTTCACATGTGACTCGCTTGTCAGGCGTTGAACGTGCGTTGCCGCGGCCGCCCTAGTTCAATTTCTTCTGCATTTGTCCGTTATCTGCGTCAAAAGCGCGCGCTTAATTGAACGGTAACATAGAAAACCAATCATCTCAAAGCTGACTGACGACTATCGAGCGTTCAACGCGCGATACAGTGTGTACGGCCAGAATGAAATGTATGTAATTGTAAACGCGCGTTAAGTGCTTGTCGTGTGAACATAGCCTTACCCGGCAGTAGATGGCGCTGAGCTACATTTTTATTTTTACTAAGTTTTGTGCCCACCTCCTCTCCCCTCTCCTCTGTCCTCTCCCTCTCCCTCCTCTAACCCTTCCCCACAAAGGGTGACAACGCACTTGCGACTCCTCTGGTGTTGTTAGTGTCCATGGACGATGGTGAGCACTTAACATCAGGTGACCCAAATGTTCGTTTGCAACCTGTGACATAAAAAAAAAATATCTGCGATTTGACGCGAAGGAGAGATGAGTGGGAGGTTCGGCTAAGATAGGTTTGATTGGGCTTTTTAAAAACGTTTTCTCTATCACACAGTGCAATGACCGCTATAGACAAAAATAATGTTATACGAATATTTGCCGATTATCTCGTTCTTCTCTCTTACGTGCTAAATCAAATCCTGACACTGTAACTACATTTCCATCTACACCCATTTAATTCATACACATAAAATGATAGAGGTATACCGTTAAGTGAAAAAGTTGGGTTAAAATATCTCCGTGTCAAAAATTTTGTGAATGAGTAGAAAGATTTTCAATAATTTTAACAAATTGACGTTCAGCCAATCAGCTGCCATTTTTCACACCGCAAGTGTTTTGTTCACGGAGAAATTTTGTATGTTATCCATTTTATTATAAATCTATTTTCACATGACAAGCGCTTAACGCGCGTTAAACGCGCGTACAATTGTTTTATAGTGTTTATAGGTTTGATTGGGCTTTTTAAAAACGTTTTCTCTATCACACAGTGCAATGACCGCTATAGACAAAAATAATGCTATACGAATATTTGCCGACTATCTCGTTCTTCTCTCTTACGTGCTAAATCAAATCCGGGCACTGTAACTACATTTCCATCTACACCCATTTAATTCATACAAATAAAATGATAGAGGTATACCAGTAAATGAAAAAGTGGGTCATAATATCTCCGTAAAAGATTATCAATAATTTTCACAAGTTGACGTTCACCCAATCAGCTGCCACTTTTACATCGCAAGTATTTTGTTCGTGGAGAAATTTTGTATGTCATCCGTTTTATTATAACGCTATTTTCACATGACAAGCGCTTAACGCGCGTTGATCGCGCGCACAATTGTTGTATAGTGTTCACATGTGACTCGCTTGTCAGGCGTTGAACGTGCGTTGCCGCGGCCGCCCTAGTTCAATTTCTTCTGCATTTGTCCGTTATCTGCGTCAAAAGCGCGCGCTTAATTGAACGGTAACATAGAAAACCAATCATCTCAAAGCTGACTGACGACTATCGAGCGTTCAACGCGCGATACAGTGTGTACGGCCAGAATGAAATGTATGTAATTGTAAACGCGCGTTAAGTGCTTGTCGTGTGAACATAGCCTTACCCGGCAGTAGATGGCGCTGAGCTACATTTTTATTTTTACTAAGTTTTGTGTTGTAATTTACCGCAGATTATGTTGCCCGCAGTTGCTAATATAGTGTACTTGAACGTAAATGGATATAAGTATGTTATGTTTTAACATGTTTAAGTAAACAAAAGATTAAGTAAAAAATAAATGAAGAAACCAACTGAAACGATGTATATATTTTACTATGTAAGACAGTAAGTCAAAAACATACCCAATAATTTAGCGGATGCCCAGAGTAAGAGTATCAATTCCAAACATCACTATCGTTCACATATTGATCCACCCTATAATAGACTATTGACACCAAAACCCGCTTAACATGGCTCTTAAACTTACAATTCGGCAAATTGGTAACACGCTTTGGGACTTTGTTGTAAAACCTAGCACTATTACATAAAAAAACTGTTACTAGTCTTACTGAGTCTGAAACATGGGACGACTAGTTTGTAATCTAGTATTTTTGTAGTTATTAGTGACAACCCTAGTCCGTAAGTGAAAAGCGCAGTGAAGTTCAAATCACTATTTATTTATTATATATTCTTCTATTTCTGACATTTCCAAATCCGATCTCAAAATCCGCGTTTACGTCAATAACCTGTGCGAAATTTCTCAAATCGTTCAGTCTAATGCATTCGGTCAGCGGCCTGTCTATTCACAGTCGCTCATCTGAGATATACACTCGACGCTCGGTTGAGCTTTTCAAAACAGCGCCCTCTGTGCCGCACAACAATGAATAATGGAGCGCACAAAACGCACAGAACCGGTGGGCATTAATTCATTAATTTTACAAAACTTGTTACATATATTCAACGCTCTTATTTTATTGGCTATAAAGTTGAAAATCGTATGGCACCAATTAATTCCTGTGTTCCAAAGGGGTTGTCATAGAAACAGTAAAGTGCTGCGCGCGCATCACCCACACGCTTGTAATACTCACACTGTTCCGATTTGCTGCTCTTTTATGTGTGAGTGTGGCGGATAATTCTAATACAGTCGTGTTCGGATGTGTTTGGTAAATGTTTGAAAATGGAATTCGTTTTTTTTGCAGATATTTTTGAAAAAGGAGTAGTACTCGTAAACGCACAATCCACAAAGTTTTTTTTTATTATAATCATTAGAGTGACGAAAAAAATTTAAAAAACACTAATTTTACATACTTTAAAAGCTTTCGTTCAAGATCAGCTAGAGTACAAAAGCGTATGACAGCGAAATCCAGAACCTCAGAACTACGCAACGCAACATATACGCAACAATCGTACGTTATACGGAATTTGTTTGAGTTTACCGATTATGTTGAAATTAATTTATAATTTAAAAAAAACCAGGAGTAGCCATGACGCACTATAGAATTGCAACTTTTGTATTACAGGGAAGCATTTTAATTTAATAAATCGACGTCACGTGTCTCTCTTAGGCGGTCATCCATCCAAGTATTGACCGCGCCCAACGTTGCTTAATTTCAGTGATCGGACGGGAATCGGTGTTTTAAACACTCTTCCTGACACGTATTTCCCTCCACCACTTTAGTCATACAAAAAATACAAAAAAAGTTGCCAATCAAAATTTCAAATCCCTCATATAGGAAAATTAAATACGAGTGATTTCACAAAATACGTCTAGTTTTAAGGAATCTATAAAGAATAGTTCCTTGTCTTTTATTCATATTTCTTAATTATTTTTACACTTGTCCTATTCTATCGCACTTGCGTATATTTCTCAGTCCGTATAGTTTTATTTTATTTCATCTAGCCAAGTATCTAATTATTATACTTTTTGCATAAATACAAATTAACCTTGGACCCCTTTTGTGATATACGTAGATATTAATGAAGGAACTTGAATGATCAACTATCGAGAGACTGAAAAATATGTGCGAAAGTTTTTATCTATCCTCTTGGTATAGAACATTAAGAAACGAAATTATTATATAGTAAATCGATGACAAATAAAGAAATAGATTTTTGTGGGTTATGAAAACATAATTCCTAATGCATTGTTAATTAGTATTCTTATAAACGTTATAAAAACAAATTAATTAATTAAAACATGTGAAACACTTATCTACTCGACTGTACACTCACCGTCCCTTAACACATCTACACGATCGTACCTATACGTTTACACTACGCTCATGTGTGCGTGTTTTATACCACAGATTCTGCGCCATGGACCCCAGTATTCTCGCAGCCATGGACAAGGAGGCACTGAAAAAGCAGATCGAAAACATGAAGTACCAAGCGTCCATGGAACGCTGGCCGTTGTCTAAAAGCATTGCAGCGTGAGTAGATTTTTTACAACAAAAAAAAAAACAAAACAATAATAATACTATTTTCGTTTATAAATATTTAGTCCATTGTTTTACAAAAGAACTGGCAGTGACGTCACCGTGCAGTGCAATCGCGCCGGGAGCGCCCCATGTGTTTGTGTGTTCAAACGAATTTCGTGCTTTCAGCGTTGTAATGTGGTTTATAATTGGTCACCCAGTGCTTCGGGTAGGCGTTACGCGGATTATATTGTTTTTTCTTTCTTCAAAACAAGTGTATTTTGGTAAAAAGTCTTGATAGGTTGTTAAACTCTTTAGTGGAATCATAAAAAGTAATACATTTTTGACATAGTAATTTATTAAGAAAATAGTTTTATTGTTCACATGTCAAGTTTTAAATGCTTCGATCAATAATTTACTTACAGAATAGACAAAACGACAAGGTTCTATGTAAGACTTATTGTAATATAATAGAATTTGCTGTCAGTCATATTTGCCGTGGATTTTATTGGCTGATTTCTCGTTTAAGGAAATTTGTATGATATCCAAATAGCATTACGTTTTCCTTATAATATTTATTCCGTCTGTTACATTTGTATACATTATGTCAAATAAACTGGTTATTGCACGCGTATTAATATAACTAGGTAAGAATTAAAAATAACTCATTAGAGAAAAAGGTCACTCGATATAAATATTAAAAAACATAAAGAATTATTATCAACAAATCCTTGACATATGAATACTTCGGATATAAGTTCGAAATCGTACGAAGAAAAAGCACTATAAACCACAAATAAGTTATAATTTTCTTAAATTAAACTAAAAAAATTAAATTAAATTAATTTTAATCACAAATACTCAACTAACACGTGTATTGAACCTTTCCTCAGAAAAAATATACCACGAAACATTTCATATCAAACTAGTTTACGCTCGCGACTTTTATCCGACTAAATTTACTCTATAAATATGTAAATGTCTCAATTCTCGTGATGATTATACTTCAGATATACATATTAACTTATATTTTTGTGTATATGTATAATTTTAAATAGATAAAAGCCGAACATAATGCACATACTTACATATTAAAATTTCATTAATTTTCTACTATAATTTACTGTATCATAATATTTAATTATAGTATTTATGCTACAGATATTATATAACATAGTTATTATTCTCGTCTGCCTGTATCCCGTTTGTTAAAAAAAAATTAATGTTGTATTTTGCAAAATATATAAAAGTTGATGTATTCTGATATCGTAAGAACGAGTTTTCTGGCGGTTTTATTGCAAACGCCAGCTAAACCTTATGAGATATATAAAAATAATGTACTACAGAATGGTACAGATTAAAAATGTCTACGATATAAATAGAAAAGTCTATGGTGATATATGTCTATCTCCTAAGAATAACCGACAGTAATCATTTTTATCTTGTTAATACTATTAAAAATAGATGATTCTTAACGATGTTATTTTGAATGCGGTGTTAATCGTCATCCAATTAATTATAATTACCCATTATAGCATATAATTTAAATGAATATCTTAGGAGATATTACGGATTACAGATTATGGACGACAAGAAAAAATTGACTAAAAATGTTTACTTTGGGAAACTTTAACGATTAAAGTAAAACTTATTTGGTGTAAGCATAACCAAAACCTCTATTTTAATTTAATTCGTTACGTATCATTGTAATCTGTTCGAATAAAATATAGATTTTTTTTTTATTTACTTTATAGCAAAGAGTTGCTAATATTATTTCTTGTGTTAGTTTCGAATTAACTGATAGATGGCACTACAGATAATTAAGCTTTGATTTAATTTGTTACTTGCATTGAAACCAGATGGCAGCTCGGTCACGCGCCGATATATATATTATATTCTATTGTATGATCTTTATTTTTCTTTAACTTTTATTAATTTTTTTTTTCAAATATTATGATTGATTTGTTTATAAACTACTAGCTGACCGTTGAGCGGTAATATGCATTATCAAGCTACAACTTTTTTCTAGAACTCAATCATATATCTCTCATCTTTAAGGTAGGACTATTTTTTCTCCGACTCCCCAGATATTACCCCCTACAACCTCACAAACTTTGCCTCTTTATAATATTTAATGGTGGTAGAGCCATGCTGAAACTGGTTTCAGCATGAATGGGTCGGTTCGCCCGGGGTAGTACCACCCTCTCATATAAAACCGACGTGAAGTAACAGGGCTTGCATTGTTGCGTTTCGTTCGGTCAGTGAGAGCACCCGAGGCCCACCTCCCCTCCCCTCTCCTCTCTATTTCCGTCTCCCTCCCCTAACCCCTCCCCTTGAAGGGTGGCAACGCACTTGCAACTCCTCTGGTGTTGCTAATGTCTAAGGACGGTGATCACTTAACAGCAGGTGACCCACCAGAACGCTTACCATCTATGACATTAAAAAAAAAAAAACTTCGTACGCGTGGAATAGTTATTTTGGGCTAACACGCAGCAGAAGCTCTGAAAAGGAAAAAAATACCCGATTTTAAAACATTCTTCACTGTTGCTCCGCTCCTATTGGTCTTAGCGTGATGGTATATAGCCTATGACATTCACAAGTAACGTGGCTTTCTATTGGTAAAATAATTGTCAACATCGGTTTCGTACTTCTTGAGGTTTCCCCCTTTTTTTTTTCTTTTTAACGTGGGGAAATCCCTTATGGATACGCCACCCTCCCGGGGGAGAGGGTGGGTTATGTCCGAGTCGCACGGACTAAAACCCCACGGTGTACCGACAGACCGTTTTGTGGGGGCGGCAAGGGATCGTTCAAGCTAATCAACCTTGTAGAGCCGCCCCCACGGTCCGCCCGGCGGAAGGTGACCGCCGGGCTCCTACCTATAGAGGGACAGACCGGGTACACACCGGCTGCCCCCCCTCGTCCGCCGGACCTGTGCAATGAGGAGATGGGCCCCCCGGCCCATCCCCTCAGGTCCGGCTACGGTGGCAGGAGGAGTTGGGCGAAGCGCCTTCTCCTCCTGCCTGTCCTCCTTTGGCGGAGACGGCCACTTTGAGGGTCTGCCTCGCGGGCCCTCTCCGCCTCCTCCTTCTGCGAGATGACCTCCTCGCAGAAGGAGGCCATCGCTCGCCAAGCCTGTTCGCTGCCGAGCATGGCCGAAACCACGCTCGGCAGCGATAAGTCCGTTCCCACGGCCGCCGCCAGGATGCGGCGCTTGAGGTTACCCTCTACAGTGACGCAACGACGTCACAAACTCACAAACTTTACCTCTTTATAATATTAGTATAGATTTATTAACAAAATCAAACATATTTGAAAACCGGATGGTACAGAAATGTGACGCCATATTGCCGTAACGCACTTCCGTTGCATTGTCGTCCAGTTTCCACCTAATCTAAAGAAGTTTTACTTTCAAAACATGAATCTTAAAAAACTTATAAAAAGGTATCTAAATCGTTTAGATACCTGTGATATTCGTAGATTGCACCCACGCGAAGTCGAGGCAGGACGCTAGTACTTACATATAAAAAATTGCTTGAATTATAAAATAGAGCAAAAATTACGTAATAATTTTAAATATCTCGTTAACTGCGCTAATTAACAAAACCTGTGTGAAAAATATAGGTTTAATTTTTAGCTCAGTACTGGAATATCAAACGGATGTCCACGGGTTTAAAACGAATTTTTTAATACTGGCATACAATTCTTAATATAAATTTTAAGCCAAAAACTAAATACATAGGAAATAATAGTTTAGTAATAGTACGTTTCAAATCATACAATAATCAAACGTATGCTTTTTTATACTTTATAGGTTAGCGTTTGACCACAACCTCATCTGATATTAAATGACGACCTGGTCTAAGATTTTTTTTTTATGTCATAAGTGGCAAACGAACATGTGGGTTACCTGATGGTAGGTTATCACCACCGTCCATGGACACTAACAACACCAGATGAGTCGCAAGTGCGTTGCCACCCTTTGGGGAGAAGGGTTAGGGGAGGGAGAGGGAGAGGAGAGATGAAAGGGGAGGGGAGATAGGCCTCCGGCGCTCTCACTGACCGAACGAAACGTAACAATGCAAGCACTGTTACTCCACGTCGGTTTTCTATGAGAGGCTGGTAGTACCCCGGACGAGCTGACCCATTCATGCTGAAACCAATAATAGCTTCAGCGTGGCTCTACCACCATTATGGTAACGCATGGTTACCAGATGGTAAACACATCAAACCTTGAGGGGACTCGATCTCAAGTGCAGCAGTCAGAACACACCAACAGGTGCTTGGTGACAGATTTTTACTTTGAGGGTGGTAGACTTACTTAGATAAAACCACACCGCCATGGCATGGTGTTATAACGATATTTTCCTTCACCGCGCGCTCCGATTCAGTTGCAAGGATTCGAACCAACGTCCATCCGAACACGCTATCGACTAAGACATTATGTAATACTATAAAATATCTATTGCCGAAAGAGAATGGCGGATTTTTATTTTTATTGTAACACGACAAAGTATTTCATGATGAGCAAAATGCAATTCAAAAACAAGGCCGAGATGAGCACTACAATGCATCGACGCACTTCCCTGTTATGCCCTCAATACTCTTGTAAAATAGGACAAATTAAAAGACCTTTCCAGAGCCAGTCCTTCTAGACTTAGCATGTTACATTTCGCCTAAATTAAGATCAAATGAGATTGCTTTTTTTTATTGTAGCACGGCAAAATGACTGCACTGTGCCTGATGGTAAGTACACTACAATCAAAAAACAATGGCAACCACCGAGTGACATACTATCTTTCGCCAGTCGCCACTGTCATGGTGGCCTGCGAAAAGCTGGATATGCACAGGCTGATCCCAAAACGCGACCTAAACGGTGGTCTATAAATCTTAATTTAACTATCTAAAAATTATTTAAAATTTAATATTGTACAAAAGGATTATAATTATACTTGTAAATAAGCAGCTTCAAAAAAAAAGTATGCTCTAGTATATATTACACACCTATATAAACATAAATATATATAATTACTAGCAGCCCGGTTTTTTTTTTTTCGAACTGACTATGCTGTTGACCTAGCAAGGTCTTAACAGCTTCACCGGACTACTAGCGGGTCGGGCGGACGTTGCCCTGCCTTGATAATAAAAAAAACCTAAATGTCAACCGCAGCGCCACCTACCTGGTCCAATTGAATCAAAACCATTCTCGGATCAACTGAAACACGCACACAAAATTTCAGCAAAATCGGTCCAGCCGTTTAGGAGGAGTTCAGTGACATACACACGTACAGAAGAAATTTATATATAAAGAAGATATTAATTTTCTATAAGTATTCAATTTAATTATGGGTTTTCACTACGAAATACTACGAAATACTAATAATATGAAATGTAGCTCTCTCTCTTTCTCTCGTCACACATTCACCAGCTTACTCCCCAAGTCAAGCGTGCGTAAAGAAGGTTTACTTCAAAAATTATGCTCTGATATCGTAATATCTGTCCCTACGAATCTCATGTGGGTTCATGCTCTTTCCTTCCACCTCCCCGCCTCCCCGCGCGTACCTAATGCCCGGTACAGCGGTTGCGGTCAGACTATATCAAACGTATTTTATTCAGAGGGAATAGAACGTGCTTCAGCGTCCAAAAGTAGCTTCTATGTAAATATATCTACTATTTTCCAACGCCACAACGACCTGTCATCGCCGTCATATATCATTCAAACTTCCTCTATATATTTTTTAAGATCTAAAATCAATAAACAATGTTTAATGCCGCAGCTATTCTCTCATGGGCCGATCGCATCGCTTACTGTAAACAGATTTGCCCGGGAAAAATTGTATTTCGCTGATCGTGAGGAAAAAATATAATCGAACTATATAAATAACTGACAAAGATAATAGTTAATAGAATCTTTAGAAGCGACGATTATAAGCGACGATATACCATGTATATGGCGAAAAAGCTCTGACTGGGTCGCAACCACCATGTACATGGCGAAAAAGCCCGACATAGTGATTCGCTTCTGCGGATCGCCTTTCGGGATCAGCCCGTGCATATCCAGCTTTTTGCAAGCCGGCATGACAGCGGCGACCGGCGATGGATAGTGTGTCACTCGGTGGTCATCATTGTTTTTAGGTTGTACAGTGCTTACCATCAGGCACAGTGCAGTCATTTTGCCGTGCTACAATAAAAAAAAAACTATGTACAAAATTGCATTACATGAGATAATATCACCTAAAGTTTTTGAATAAAGATTAAAACAAAATTCGATAATAGATCACGATCCCGACAAATAACTTATAGTTATCATTGTAATTTTTTTATTATTAAGGCCACTGGATTTCATTCTTTTAAGCATTAACATTTTAGAAATCTAATTTGTTCTAAGCTATCTACTCATATATACATATTTTGGTAATTAATTAAAAGGTAAATCGAATGACTACTAATATGTTCATATATTAATTGTTTAATTAATTATTATTTCTTATTAATGTTATAAATTCAAACGAAAGTTTGTTTATTACGTTTTCACGCCTTAATTAAGACACAGAAAAGGACATGTAGAGACATCAAGGCAAAATACATTACCGCGAGCGAATCCACGGGTAAAAGAAAATCAAATATTATAAATTCCATTTTCACATAAAATATCAGTTTCTCTAATGGCTCGTTATTAACTTATAATTACTCATCTTTAACAAAGTTTATTTGTATCAAGTTTTTTAAAGTATTATAATTTTTTTTATTCTGTAATTAACGATCGTTTGTATCGAGTTCTCTTATGTGGAAGAGACAAAAAAAAGTATGCATATCTTATTTATTATTTGATTATTTTATGTTATTTTGTTAACAACGTGAAGTCTTTTTGATATTAGTATAAAACTGGTTTTTAATACCTTATAGTTATTAGTATTTGACCATTATGTCGTCTGACATTAAATGATCCGGTCCAAGATGGTAACACACACAGCTAAAGGCAGCTTGTCTCAAAATTGCAGCTACCGAAACACATCTATACGAGCTTCAGGTCCAATATTAGACTTACCAGCGAATTATAGTTTTAGCACAATGTTTTTAGCCATCGATAGCTGATCGATAGCTTTCATCGACGCAGTGTCTTTTTTTTATGTCATAACTGGCAAACGAACTTGTGGGTCACCTGATGTTAAGTGATCACCACCGTCCATAGACACTAACAACATCGGGGGAGTCGAAAGTGCGTTGCCAGCCTGTTTGGGGGAAAGGGAGTGAGGGGGAGAGGAGAGGGGAAGGGAGGTGGGCCTCTGGCACTCTCACTGACCGAACGAAACACAACAATGCAAGCACTGTTACTTCACGTCGGTTTTCTATGAGTGGGTGGTACTACCCTAGACGAGCCGACCGATTCATGCTGAAACCAGTAATAGCTTCAGCGTCTCTAAACAATTAACTCAGACATATTTTATAATCTACTAGCTGTGTCCGCGAATCAATCTTCTTGGAATCTAATGTAAAAAAACAGTGTTTAATAAAATCATTTGAATGTATTAAAACCACTTATCTACTTTTCTCTCGTACTTAAGTCGCGACATTATTAAAATTCACACAACATTCAAAAAGATATAGATCGATTTGTCTGTTGTTCTTTGGCCTCATTTAAAACCAAATCAAAGCAACATTATCGTAATTACTCTTGAAATTATTTCATTCTTATAACTGTTATTTTTGCTTTTGTTTTATGGATAGATATTGGTGTTTTTTTATTTTTTTTAGTTGGGTATTTTATTTTTTGAAGCAAGATTTTAATGTTTAGTTATTTTTGGTTTATATTTCTTTAATACGCACCGTTTCAATAGTGTAAGTTGTGTTTACGTCCAGAAGTGGTTAATTTTAAGTATATTTATAGAAATTATAATAACAAATTGTAAGATTAATTAAAAACAGTTTCGAAACCTAATAAAAAAAAATTACTATAACTTTAGATAGAGTAAATCGATTTTAATGAAATTAAGACTAAATGGCACTCGAACGCAGTACTTTTTTTACAGTGATGCGTGTTCAAACAGACTGACAGACAGACATTTCTAAAAATGTAATATGTTTTATTTCTTCTTTCAAGACACATGCAACAATATTTTCCATGAAAATCGAAAAATACAGATACGTTTTACATTCTTATATGTATAGATGATCTTAATATAATAGGGAAATAATTACCGTTTAACAATCAACATGAGCGGTGTTATTACAAAAAAGTTAAAGACGTATTGAATACTTGCTTTCAAAAGGTTTCGAATTAAATGCACCGCGGTCGCTGAATGTTCGCCATTTTGCTCTTTTGTCTCGCTTTGATTACGTTAGGTTAAACTTGCGAAAAAAGATAACGCGAACTTGCCTCGGGCGAGCGCGGTGCGTTTAATTCGAAACCTTTTTAAACCAAGTATTCAATACGTATTTCTTAACTCTTTTGTAATAACACAGGAGGAGTTTTTCGCGGGATCTTAATTTGTCACGTAGTCTCTATAATTTTTAATATTGGTGAAATTTTACGTAACATAGGTCGGTTATTGTGGACAAGTGAAATGGATTGGAAATAATACTATCGAGCATGTTTTCTGAGACGCCAGAAAAACTCCGTCAAAATTTCTAACAAGGGGGCCACCATCTTATTAGAACATTGAAATTATCACAAGACACTTGTAAGTAATACCTATTCTACAATCGCAGTAATAATCTAGAAAATTGGTTGTCAAGAATAAAAAAAAAATACATTCATAATTTTTATAATTGAAATATTAATTGTCTAATTATAATTATATAAATCCATTAAATGTAAATCAAGTAGAGTAACTCGTATTATGAATGACTAGATTTAATAATGACCTATACTCATGCGATATTTCGTGTTTGAAAGTCTAAAGTATCAATTAAATTACACCCTTCTATCCCTCATAACCCCTGCGAGGGTTGATTTTCAAACTGGAAAAACGTGTCAATAACTCCTTATTTACATTTTCACCTCCTTTTAAAAAAGCCTTCTTTAATTACGCTTCTACGCGCGATAAATTTAAAACGATAAGGGTTTCGTGGTAGCGAGCTGGGACACTGCAAACTTGTCTTAGAGAGGGTTATAATGTTTTTTTAACTTAAGCTTTTTAACTTTAACTTAAGCTTTAACTATTGCACCCTTATCTGTCATCCTAAATTTGAGAGTTAACGTCTAAACTGTCGACATATTTCTGTGTTTAAGAACCCTAATAATTAACCGTCTAACCCTCTTCGTCGATCTTTGGTAAACGAATTTTATTATTAAAGATTATTTATTACTGCCAGTATCGAATGGGCAATTATTCCATTTTACAAGTTATTGTTATTAGATAACTTCAGTCTTCGAACAAAATGGTTGCTTTCTTGTTAGAACTTTCGAGAAAGTTTCTGTGATATTTCTGAATTCATATTTCATGTCATTAAGTGTTTGTTGTCCATTCCAAGCTATACTTTTTTATACTTCGTAGGTTTTAGCGTTTGATAACAATATCATCTGATGTTGAATAATAATGTAGTTTAAGATGGTAAACCTAAAGGAGACTGGTTCTCAAGTGATGCTGCAGGAACTCACCAACAGATGCTTGGCGACAGATTTTCAACTAGATGATGGTAGCTAGCCAGGTGGACTTACGAAAAGCCCTATACCAACATGCTGTAGTTCCATCCCGATGTTTTCCTTGTTAGGATTCGAACTTACATCCATCGAAGCTGTATCCGAACACGCTATCAACTAAGTCATCATAGCTTCAACTTTAACACTACACGAGTTCCCATCAATATCCTAATCTATACATATAAAAGAATATTCACGTAACGCGTCTGTACTTGTTAGATTTTTGTAACAAGAATTGTTGCAGATGTCTTGGAATACGTAATATAATACATTTCAATCATTTTTAGTAATCTCTGTTTATTTGTCTGTATGTTTGATTGAACACGCATCACTGCTAATGTACTGCGTTCTCGATAAAACATCGAGGAAGTCATAAAGCGTATTGCTGAGTAACATTTGGTCTTAGTTTCACTAAAATCGGTTCACTCTATCAAAAGTTATTGTAATTTTAATGACAACGGGATTTAAGTACGAGGGAAAAGTAGATAAATAAACGGACTTAATACATTCGGGTGATTTTATTAGTTACTGTCATCAGGTTCCACATGGACGGTGTCGCGGGCACAGCTAGTCGTAACTAATATTGTAAATGGCTAGATTTGTTCTGTTCAAACGGTTATCATGCAATTTGGTATACTCGTTCTCAGGAGTTAAAAAGAGGAAATACGTCCCTTTACTTATGAGAACAGTACCATTCCCAAGTAATAAACTAGCGAAGCCACGAACAAAAGCTTGTTATTGTAAAATATATCGTGAAATAATGCATAAATATGAATATAAACCTATGGCTGTCGACAGAGAGAGTATATCGTCTAAGATCTCACAAAAAACCTCTCACGTACCTTGTTTCCGTTTCCGACCACATTATTCACTTAAGACATACAGCGTGCTTTAACAATACATGATCCTTCGTTAGTACACACGTGCAAAGCCGGGGCGGACAGTTAGTCTACAATAAATATTACTTATTTGTTCAGAAAAGGAATATTATACTTAAGATCACAAAAACAAAATGTGCAAGATCTCGAGACGAAGTCTAGTATTGGTATCAATTACAAAACATGCGCATAGTTTAAAGCCTGTCACATCTGCAACAATCTTGAGCAGGTTAAGTATGGAAGTTCGCGGAATATAAGTAATAGTTTCCTTTGCAACATTAATCGTCATCTCCGGTTACCTGCACCGAGAAAAGCTCTAAACAACACAATTAATGGATGCAACGTTTATACAATATTGCGAATAGTTAGGATGCTTCACCAACGATGTTCTTTTTATCACGCTTTTATTAGCTTCACCTGTATGTATGTATGTATGTAACCGAACCCTTTGAGCTCGATTTTGTCCTACTTTGAACGATCAGATTTAATTCAAACTTTGCACACCTGTCAAAGGTCGATTAAAAATATTTATATAAATGGTTACGTAAGCATGGGGAAGGGTAAGAATATTGCTGACATTTGCTGATCAGGGGGAGGGGGCGGTCAGAAATTACAAACACTCTCTTTACGTAATACTTTAATGGCCCCAAAATAGGAATATATAAATTTAAATCTACACACAAAAATAAATTATAGATTCAATAGGCCATTTATTAGAAAACTGCCTATATTTATAAATAAAATTTCTATATTTCGTTGGATTATATCATTCTGCGTAGATTATGTAAAGCAATTAAACCTTTTCGCACGTGGAAGAGGCGACTAAACTTACCCATCTTCTAGTTTCACTATACATCATAATACAGTGATTTACCGATCGAGGACTGCTTTCACTTTTATACCTTTAGTTTTTTTTACTTGTCAGTTTGCAGTTATACCTCCTTCTATCTCCTTTACAGATGCCTTCGCTTGTGCCGTTTAAAATTACTTTGTATTAATCCGTTTTACTTCAGTTAAAACAGACGAAAAAGAAACCTACTGTAGTAACTATATAAACATAGATCCAATCAATATTGACATAAAATAAATAGTATTAATGCATTATATCGTAAAGTTATTTTGAATGTCGACAATGAATACTTGAACCATGTTCCCTTTCCTAATTCCTTTCCCTTTCTTTAAGTGAAAGCTTCTATTTCTCTTTTTAACTGTATACGTAAAAAGTACATCCATATTTGAAGGATATATTACTCAGTTATCAATCTAAGCTTCAATCTTTATGGCACTTTACTCTATACGACAGTCATCACCTATATATTATGAAACAAAGTCATCTGCCACGTCTGTCTCTCTGTCCGTCTGTTCGCGATAAACTCAAAAACTACTGAACGGATTGTCATGCGGGTTTCACCAGTAGATAAATTGATTCATGAGGAAGATTTCGGTATATAATATGTATGTATGTGGTTTTTTTTATTGTTACGGCGGGATAACGTACGCCGGGCCCGGTAGTGTAATATGTAATTTGCAGTTGGTAGTGCCACACTGAATCTATTACTGGTTTCAGTATGAATGGGTCGGCTCTCCCGGGGTATTACCACCCGACCCACTGAAACACCGACGTGAAATAACAGTGTGAGTGTCGGAGGCTCACCTCTTCTTCCCCCCTCCCCCCTAGCCCCAAACGACACCCGTTAGTTACCTCGATATAAACAGATTGTTTCTAAAACACGACGCAAATAAGTGACTCACAAAAGCGGTTGTAATTAACATACAAATTATCAGATTTTATTCTAAGTCTCTTTCATGCGATTAGATACCGGTTTTTAATAGTTACGATTAAGTTACGGTTCTGTTAGGTGTAAGATGAGATTACCGGTTAGGTTTCTTATGTGTTTAAATCAATTAAGGGACCACAGAAAATACATCTTAAATAACTTTTAAAATGTCAAATTTATTACTTTTCCATAAAATTTTACTGTCATAAAATACCGGTACTTTCTTATGTGCTTAAATAAATTAAAACACCAAATAAAATACATTTTAAATAACTTTAAAATGTCGAATATATCAATGTCCTATAAAATTGTACCCTCATAAAAACCGGTATTATTACCGGTAACGTTTATATCCGATAAATGATAATGTTACTTCTCTATCGACATAATGACATCTCTTTCGTCCACATAATGATCCAACTTTACAATGTCTGTAGACAGTAAACCCTTTTTATGTGGTCCCCAATCCTTACATTTATGATCCGGCAATCAAGTAATTGTTATAGATCGTATGTTAGGAAAGTTATCTACATGTGAAAGGGAGACGATAATAAAATAAAAGTGGTACGAACTACATATTTCATACCGTTATTGCGTTTGCATATAAAGAATATAACGTTCGGGAGGAATAAAAAACAATTTTATTAACCAAGTACATTATGTTTATTTTAGTTTTTATAATAATCATGTTGCATTAGTACTAAATTGTATATTGCCAAGTTTAGATACACTCATGATACACATACATTCACACTGATGCATAGTTATGAATAACCATTTAGCTCCTTTAATAAAAAAATATTTAACTCAAATTTTACGGTTTTTGAGTTTTTACCGGAAAGTAAATTAACTTTGCGAGAAGAATACGTCCAATTTAACGGCCACTTCAATATGATCAAAGCCACGAAAATAGATGACTGTTGTTCTCTTTTCGATTTAAACGTGTGAAAAACTTGGCTTCCGAAGATAGTTAATAAAGTGACATAAAAAGAACTAAGTCGATGTAAAACATAAAAATGAATTATCTTATTTACTTTAATTTATACAAAAAAATGCATTGCTTCATTTTTTATTTAGGTACGTAGGTTTTTCGAAAAGAATGCGACTTAATTCAGTTGTATGCTTACAATTGTAGTGCGTTATGCTGTTGATCCGTCTGCATTTAAATTATTTTATAACATATTTTATAAAGAAAGTGAATTGAGTACGAATTTTTTTAAAAATGTTTATTTAAACGTCTCTATGTTACAAATGATGATATTGTGTACAGCAACCAAATAGCCATGTAAATACACTATTTTTAGAATTGACTTAAAGTGCATCATTTATTTTTAAAATAAATTGAAGTCCTTCGTGTAGACATGGTCAAACTTTGAACAAATTTTCCCACAAAATTGACTTCTAACATTATATTGTCCTTTTCTTCAGCGTAGCATTTATATGCTCGATCCTAGACATACGCGGCGTTCAAAACATCGAATAAAACGAAACCGCTATAAAGCCCGAAGGGTCCCTCCACGAAAATAACTTTCCAAAATGTATATAGAATCAGAGGGAACAGGTGCGCCTCTCGACTTCTTTTTTTGGCTCGAAAATGAAACAGACTCGCGCCGCGGCAGGCACTTGAACACGTTCCGCGTGTAAAATGGTGGAAAAATGTCATCAACATATTGCGAAGCGCGAGCTACTTACGACGAACAACTGACCCAAAAACAATGTCTCCCCACCTCCCTTCGCAACGGCGGTAAGTGACAAGGGGGGAATTCGGCAACCCACGCACACAGTGCAGGACGTGACAGTGACTTAATTGCTTTCGTTGTTTAAGACGAACTGGTGAATCTAATTGTATAGTCTGCACCATTGACACGGTGACGTGTCCTTGCTTATATTAAACTACAAAACGTCCTCAATATAAAATTCTAATTTTATTACAAAACAACATTCTTATTAACGTAAAATGAGATATTTACAAAAGTGATAGTTTACAAATAAGCAGTTGATTAATATCCCGTGATACAAAATAAAAGGCGCATAGTCGAAATTGAAAGACGCGTCTATTCTCTGCAACGTCATGTTACATAATGCCCGCCATTATGCAATTATAAAATGCTAACGAAAACATTTCATTCTACCCACGATAAAATTTACTTTTCGTCATTTTTCTTATAATTGAGTTTTTTCAGTATTTCCTGAATGACTATACTAATTTTGTATAGAATTCAACTGCTTAAAATTATTTTGGGATCACTATCACTTTAATTGTGATATCGGATAGTTGAAAGTGATAAACTTTATTTCTGTCTACCCGTAACTAGAATAATAGATACTTAATTATATAGTACTAGCGGGCCCGGTAGACATTATTCCGCCCTGACAATAAAAAAAAATACGTGCGTGTATCAGAGTACACACGTAAGAAGTGAAACTTCTTTATGAAATCATTTTTCGAAAATATATCTACTATATTTACAACTTTACAGAA
>MU160337.1:69293-82550 GCA_015888305.1 Antheraea pernyi | reverse complement strand
TACAGCCTGACTGGGTCGCAACCACCATGTATATGGCGAAAAAGCCCGTCATAGTGATTCGCTTCTGCGGGTCGCGTTTCGGGATCAGCCTGTGCATATCCAGCATTTCGCAGGCCGGCATGACAGTGGCGACCGGCGATGGATAGTGTGTCACTCGGTGGTCGCCATTGTTTTTGGATTGCACTGTGCTTACCATCAGGCACTTTGCAGTCATTTTGCCGTGCTACTATAAAAAAAATAAAAATATATATAATAATGAAATATATAATAAAATACATATTATCAATAAAAAAAGATATAAACCACAAAAATATTATAACAATTTTTTTTAAATGTAGCTTCAGACAAATAAAGCTGTTAAAAATTAAATTCTTACCTTACTCATATCCACATTTTGTGAAAATTGAGATGTACTAGCTACACATTCAGATGAAGACTCTGAGTACTGAAATATGTATACATAATCACTTTATAATACACAATATATTAAATAAAATGTGTTCCCTAACTTGTAAGCTGAAAACTTTTAAGCTTTAAAATTAATAATAATCTTATAATATATAAAATGAACTAAAATACCCACATCAATTTTTTGTGGTCCTGTTGATGTATCGGCCTCATCTCGTAATTCACGTAAAATATGTTGAGCGTCTGTAGGAATTGCAAATGAATTCATTCTACTTCTATCGCTGCTTGTATAAGCTGAATCATCAAAATATTTTCCACATATAGTATACAGATGATGCATCTTTTTCAATAATAAAAACATTACAGCCAGAGAACGAAAGTCAGTTGTTTATAATTATTATTATGTGTTAGTAATTATATAATTTATGGGTATCTTGACAGAAAAAAGGAATCTTGAGAGATTTGGATACAAGAGATTGTTCAGAATTTACACCCAGAAAGAAGAAATTGTATAAGAGATGCAGAAGAAATCTTTCAGAAATATATAGGCTTTGACAAAAAATACAAAATATAAAGAAATCTAAGAGGTCAACATTAGATAATTTAACATTGAATGATTTTTTAAATAAAATGATTCATGACAAAATTAGTAGCTCAATGTGCTTACTATTACAAAGCCAGATGAGAAATGTCGATAGAAAATTACCAGGTAGAAGATTGCTCCGTGGTTTTACTTCCGATCCACTTCCCTTGTGCACAATAACCAAACTATATTACGTAAAGCACCGCCAACATTACACAATATAGAGCGAAATAACGCAAGATTACGGATATAATATAAAGACCACTACATGGCATTCCAAGATTCCGCCAAAAACTCGTAAATATATACAGTCAGTTTTACCTAAAAATGCTTCGACTACATTACAGTTGATATATGGCTTTAAAAAATCGAATAAAAGTTTTGTTGTCAAATTTGTTTTATACGTTTCAGTTATTCTTTCATGCTGATGTTAAAGAACTGCAAGATTATATACCGATAGACATGCTACCCGTAGAATACGGTGGTAACGGATGGTCCCTTGAAGATATTAACAGTAAGTTAAATAAGTGCAGTATTCAGAACCAACTATTGCATATTAAATATTATAGTGGACGCTACTTTGTACTTCCGCCTGAAATTTATTAACCCCTACTACGTCTAACTGCAACAAAAAGTGAATCAATTAATCAATATACATATATATTACTTATTTGTTGAATGTAGAATGAAAAAGGATAATTGGAACGTAAGAGTAAAATAATACATACAGTCGAGCATAGCAACCACCTTCACATCCTTTTTTGAAGTCCTTTATTGACAGCTGTCAAAATGTCTTTTTTATTTACATGTGTGTATATGTTGTGTAAAATTGAAGCAGTAGTGTGAGTAATGCATATTTTAATTAATTTAATGTACTTCTAATGTATTTTATATAAAATAAATAGCTTTCTGCACTTCTCCTCCATATAAACTTTAATTATGCCAAGTTTCACGTTCATCCGTTCGCGCATTTCTTTCAAAATGGGTTACAAAGTTTGGGCTTCACGTATTAATATATAGATAGTAGACGCTACTTTGTACTTCCGCCTGAAATTTACTAATCCCCTACTACGTCTAACTGCAACAAAAAGTACTATGTACATATGTAGTACTTATGTATATATAAATAAAATTAATCGCAAAATGCGTTGCTAAGCGCAAAACTCGACGACGGTTGGTCCAATTCGAGTAATTTTTTATTTGATTCATTCCTTGAACTCTGAGGAAGGTTTTTATGGAGAGAAAAATTTGAAAAATTGCACGGAGAAACCTAAATATCAGTTTTCTTTCTCTGTAATTGTGAACGCAACGTCAAATTGCTTTAGCAATTTGAGCGCATCCGTAGTCACGATGCTTTTTTTGTCATTTTGACGTTGTTGACGTATGTATTTTTCTCATTTTGTATTCCGCAAAAACGAGCAATCTCTATGGGGTAGCATAGCAAAATGTTCCATATGTAGGTATGTATCTAATAAAAAGGAGAAAAAAATCAATTATCAATCAATTTTTAGCACATTGTAATATATATACACGAATATACACGAATACCACTAATTTTAAATATGACGTTACCATTACTAAAATCGTTAAATGTGAATTTGGGCCACTATTATTGTTTTTCCCTGTAAAACCTAACTCTTCTATCATCGATTTACAGAAGCATGGTTTCGTAAACTTCAAGATTACACTGAGTGGTTCAAAGAACAGGAGTCCCTCAAGGTGGATGAATCACTCAGACCAGGAAAACCGACTAACTACGATGAACTCTTTGGAATCGATGGCTCGTTTAGGCAGCTTTCTATAGATTAAATACGTAATTCCTAACTACAAACCCAATTGTGATTATAGTTTTTAAAAAAATATTATGACAAAAACATACTTTTTTTTTCGAACTGAATACGCTATTGACCTAGCAAGGTCTTAACAGCTTGACTTATAGCGTGACTTATAGTTAAAAAAAAAATATTATGACAATAACATACTTTTTTTTCGAACTGAATACGCTATTGACTTAGCAAGGTCTTAACAGCTTGACTTATAGCGTGACTCATAGTTTTAAAAAAATATTATGACAAAAACATACTTTTTTTTTCGAACTGAATACGCTATTGACTTAGCAAGGTCTTAACAGCTTGACTTATAGCGTGACTTATAGTTTTAAAAAAATATTATGACAAAAACATACTTTTTTTTTCGAACTGAATACGCTATTGACCTAGCAAGGTCTTAACAGCTTGACTTATAGTTTAAAAAAAATATTATGACAATAACATACTTTTTTTTTCGAACTGAATACGCTATTGACCTAGCAAGGTCTTAACAGCTTGACTTATAGAGTGACTTATAGTTTTAAAAAAATATTATGACAAAAACATACTTTTTTTTTCGAACTGAATACGCTATTGACCTAGCAAGGTCTTAACAGCTTGACTTATAGAGTGACTTATAGTTTTAAAAAAATATTATGACAAAAACATACTTTTTTTTTCGAACTGAATACGCTATTGACCTAGCAAGGTCTTAACAGCTTGACTTATAGTTTAAAAAAAATATTATGACAATAACATACTTTTTTTTTCGAACTGAATACGCTATTGACCTAGCAAGGTCTTAACAGCTTGACTTATAGAGTGACTTATAGTTTTAAAAAAATATTATGACAAAAACATACTTTTTTTTTCGAACTGAATACGCTATTGACCTAGCAAGGTCTTAACAGCTTGACTTATAGCCTGAGTTATAGTTTTAAAAAAAAATTATGACAATAACATACTTTTTTTCGAACTGAATACGCTATTGACCTAGCAAGGTCTTAACAGCTTCACCGGGCTACCTCACAATAACATAGTAATCATTTATTAAGTAAATATAATTGATGAAGTATTGAATAATAGAGCTTGCTATTAAAATTACATTTATATGATTATAACGTATTTAATTTTTAATGTGACATATGTTTTCAATTAGTTCCTACTTCTTTATTATATTAAGAAGTAGAAATAACTCAACGAATATTGTTAATAATGAATTTAGAATTTCAATCTCTATAAATAAAGATAGAATCACCGTCTAACTAAACACAGACTTCCCATTGGAAATTGCAGTTACTTTTAATTACAGGTATTACGATGTTTGTAAAAGGAATTTTATTACTATAGTTATAAGCTATAATTGTTTGTTAATTTGTTTAGGGCAAATCTTGTAAGCAACTACAACAAAATCCTTTAGACACAAGACTTTGCATTTTTGCGTGTTTGCTTAGTCGTGACAACAATGGATGAAAAGGAAATAAAAACAAAATGGCTAATTTCAAAATGGCCACTATATACGAGTATATTGACCAAAATAATCCGAATACGCTTTTTTGAGCATTCGAATAAAAGCTTTTTTTAATATTGACTTATTATTATTTATATTTTTTTGCGAAATATTCACGTTGAGTTTTCGCTAATATAATTTAAGTACCTTTAATTCTCTCTGGAAGGAAACATGACATGCTCTTCTGTTATAAGATAATAGTAGTTATTATAACTAATTATACATATAAATTTTAATCTGTATGGTATGGTGTATACACTGTGTAAATAAAACAACTTATATAATATTAATCGTATTGTGTTTTAATTTTTAGATTAACCCTTATCTTAAACCCTTAAAGTATGTAGAATTTACTAGAACATATATTCATAAATTAGAAACGGTAATTTAGTAATACAAGAATAATAATCGTATTAAGTACCAAATTATTGCTATTTAAGTCATACGTCAATTCTATATAATCGTTCTTAGTTATGTATAGAAGTTATGCCATTTTATATGCTTTATTATGGTGGTGCCAGTAATGTTCCGGTGGCGTTGTAGTCTCGCCTCTCGGGTGTGTCGTAGCGGTACCGGACGTAGTCATTAACAGTAGCAATATTTCTGGAGGACACGCTGCAATTGATTCTCGTTCTATTCAATTTAAAAAATATGTGCTTAATATTTGACCTATCTAAAAATAGGTTTATTTCCCGTTTTAGTAGGTATAGAAAGTTATCGCCCATTGTAGCTTTTGGCACCGGTCATTGCACTTAGGTTTATTATTTTATTTACACGTTTGTAGCTATACTTTTGAAAGTCTTAGAACAAACTATAGCTTAGGTTCTCTTGGTTGCTTTTTAAGTATTTGTTTGAATATTATTGTTTTATATGTTAAATGTGACCATGAAGTGTCGTATCGTAGAATACTGCGAGTGTCTAAACAGTCACCTGGTATATGCTTGCCGGCAAAATTTAAGGCATGGCAGACAACCGGCGTAGTTTTGTAACTAGCATTGCAGACGGCAGTACGCTGACGCCAAGTCTTTTTGTCATAAGATTAACTTTTTCTGTTTAAGGATTTTTTTCATTTCTTTGTACACTTTATAACAATCTTTTTTTTTCTATTATGTTCCAGTCTGAAATATATATAAAACATGATAATATTCGGCAGTAACCCCCGAAACTATACATTTTGGTACTGGGTCCCTTTTGGTCTGGTTACGTTATTGACTCTATCATATAGTATATGCGATAAGGACAGTTATTTTGAATATCCAGTTATTTAGCCATAACAATGCATTTTATACGCAAAGAAAAAAGTGTAGGCGTAATTATACTTTGCTTACAAGATTTCTTTATACGCAATTTTATCCATTTAACTAAACATATCGACATTGGAGGCATTCTAACTAATCCTTAAGGACTACCTACGTATTATGGTTGACTGTATAATACTGATTTTTCTATCTTTGTTCGTAACTATTTATAAGCTGCAGTGAACATTTAAAGTATTTTTTTTTTTATGTCATAGGTGGCAAACGAACATGTGGGTCACCTGATGTTAAGTGATCACCACCGTCCATGGACACTAACAACACCAGAGGAGTCGCAAGTGCGTTGCCACCCTTTGGGGGGACGGGTTAGGTGAGGGAGTGGAAGAGGAGAGAGGAGAGGGGAGGGGAGGTGGGCCTCCGGCGCTCTCACTGACCGAACGAAACGCAACAATGCAAGCACTGTTACTTCACGTCGGTTTTCTGTGAGAGGGTGGTACTACCCCGAGCGAGCCGGCCCATTCATGCTAAAACCAGTAATAGTTTCAGCGTGGCTCTACCACCATAAGAATAATATCTCTTCACCGTAATATCTCTTTGATTCTTCATTCCTTAAAAAAATGACACCATTCTCCCCTAACCTCTACATTCAAGGTGAACATGGCAAATGAAGACTAGTGTCCTAACTTCATAATAAAAAAAAATGTAATTGAACCATTACATTATTTCTTAAAAACTATATCTTTATTGGGATTAATTATAATTGTCTGTTATTTTTAAATAGCTGTGCCCGTGACTCCGTCCGTGTGGAACCTAATATAAAAAACAGCGACTAATAAAACCATCTGAATATATCAAGTCCCTTTTACTTACTACTTACTTTTCTCTCGTACGTAAGTTGTATCGTCGTTAAAATTACAATGGACACTTTATATTTACATTATTCTGATGCCGCCCTTCCCCCCTGGGTTCAGCCGGCATCAGAAAAGAAGATCCCTCCGCCACTACCCCGCTGTTGATTTTTTAACGAGGTTAGCTCTTCATCACCGCCACATGCCTCCTAGAAGGCCCCTCCGTCCTAGACTAACCTACTCCTAATATAGGTATAACAAATACTACTTAAGATAATTTAGTGGAAAGCAAATCCGCAACTACTTGCACCTATTTTTAATACATTGGGTCGTAATTTATATCGACCTAAATTTAGATTGGGCCTTACGAGGTTAAACAAGGAAATACTTAAGTAGTCTAAACAACAAAAGTTTTAGTAAATTACTTCAAACATAAAATAATAATTAAGGTAGCCTTCAGACTGCAACAGACATTTTTCAAGATCGCGACCCGAGAGCAGGCTATTACAATATCTCATTAGACCTTTGGCGTTGGGAAACTACGCTTGCATCGCCTCCGTTAACTAAATACGAAGAATGGTGGTAGAGCCACGCTGAAACTATTATTGGTTTCAGCATGAATGGGTCGGCTCGTCCGGGGTAGTACCACCCTCTCATAGAAAATCGACGTGAAGTAACAGTGCTTGCATTGTTGCGTTTCGTTCGGTCAGTGAGAGCGCCGGAGACCCATCTCCCCTCCCCTCTCCTCTCTCCTCTCCTTTTCCCTCCCCTAACCCTTCCCTCCGAAAGATGGCAACGCACTTACGACTCCTCTGGGGTTGTTAGGGTGCATGGATGGTGGTGATCACTTAACAGCAGGTGACCCACCTGTTCGTTTGCCACCTATGACATAAAAAAAAAAAAAAAATTTCAAATATTTTAACAGTAACAAAGTGAGTACCATTTTAACTTATTAAATAACTTTGCAATTTTTTTTTAAATAATTAATTTAAAAGTTTCTTCTTTGACACTGAAGATGACCTGAAAACTAGTGAAGGACTAGGATAAATTGATAAATTCTTTTTTTAGATTTTGTTTTTATTAGTTTTTTAGTCTTAAAATCAAATCAATCAGACATTGATTTTCCTTGGATAAAGCAGATAGTGAAACCAAATTGATTTATGTATTAATTCAAATACAGTTTACTAAATCATTTAGTATAAAGATATTTAATGTTGAATTACTTTATAATCGTAATGTAGCTCTTGCGGTTACCTAAGCTACCTAAGATCGGCAAAAAAACTGTACTATGTCTGATGGTAAGCACAGTACAATCAAAAAACAATGGCGACCACCGAGAGACATACTATCCATCGCCGGTCGCCACTGTCTTGTCGGCCTGCGTAAGTATCTCTTTACGTTGCCCTTGAAGGACCCCATATCTTAGGAAGGAGGAAACACACTGGCCGGGAGATTGTTCCACAGCTTCACGGTACGGCAAAGATAAGACGTTGCGAACTTTTTAGTTCGTGCCAAGACAGGATTTACCAAAGCTTCAAGTTACCTTCTAAAACACTCTGTCTTGACTCACGATAGAAAACTTAAATAGTCTGCATATATTGGATCTGTATGGCTTATAATAAATAATAAAATAAAATAAAAAACCTGTTTATTCCACTACATTGTTACATTTTTTTAAATACAATTTCTTTTTCTCATTAATTTTCGTGGACCCCTTTTCGGGTAAAGGCCTCCTCCAGAGAAAGACAAGTGTCGCGACTCCTTGCAGTGTCTATCCAGCAGGATACAGGATAGACACATGCACATACAGGATAGACACTGTATGGCTTACGCTCCATAAATAAAAGCGTAATTATATACGTTAAAGTTATCTCCGATTAAGCAGGTTAATAATCTGAAATCCGCATTTGAATTGGTACAATAAATTTTAAGTAAGACCAGTTTTTAACAAACAAACAAACCGACAGACAAAAATTCCAAAACATATCATTTTACTATATCATCTATCTTGCCGACTATTTTTATTTCGTATATTTTTTGTTATTACTATTGTATGTAAACTATCGGAAAGATGTTAAAATTAACGTTTCTCGGTAAGTACAAGAATTATTTTATAACTTTTCGTATTAAAAGTAGTAGGAAACTTATAGCTTCTGATATAAATTAATCGGGCGTGACTTAAAATTCATTCATTGGTTTTACTGTAGAAGTAGATCAGTGAGAGAGTAATTCACAAAAAAAAAACCTGTGAGTGTACTTATATACGCGTATATACGTATATATTTATATAGGTGTATATATACGCGTTAGAAGTTATTCTTCAATGGCGTAACAAGATAAAAACCTTTTCAAAAATTTTATCTTTCGCCTTATTCTACGTTTGTAGAAACAACGACACTAACAATAGAAAAAAGGTATTTAATACATTGTAAGTTTTAATACAAAGAAACAAAATGTTGACTATTGCTAACTTCAAGGTGTCGGTTTTTCGTGACGGTGTGCGCGCGCATCGTAAAAATTTACTCATTTTTCCCTAACGCGCCAAAAGAAGTACGAGTATAACTTCAAAAAAAGGTTTTGTAATATTTCCAAAAAAATCCATCGTAAATTATTACCATATTCGCCTTTTTGGGTCATTTCCGAGTCTGATTTTACCCTTTTTTACGTGGAGAAATCCCTTATGGGAGAGAGAGTGGGTTACCTCCTACTCGCAAGGACAAAAACCCCACGGTGTACATCTGCCGCTATAGTTGGGGCGACAAGAGATCTCTACAGTCTGCATACAGACTTCATCGTGCCACTCCAGGCCCCGTCTTATGAGGAGACAGCCAGTGAGACAGTGTACATACCGGCCGTCTCCTGCGAAGGATTCTGCTTTTACCCTAAACACTTGTTAAATATCTTTACCGATGTAACCTAAGCGATGGTTTAACAAAAAAAAACATCTTTTTTCTATCACAGATTATAATGCTTTCATCTGGCTTATTAATTCAACCAACTGGAGAGATGTGGAAATTGATACGTGAGGAATTAAAAGAAGACATCAGCACAAGGGAACAACACCTTGCAGCTATCAAAGATTGGCTGAAGAAACAACCGCATTTACCATCAGAATGGGGTAAACTTCCATAATAATAATCTTACGTATATTCCTATTCTAAATATAATATATTTTTGAATATTAAAACAATATTCTCAAAACTACTAGCAGATAAGTTAATTGCAAAATTTTCTTCGTCCTTCTATGCGTCTATAAATACAATAGAACCGCTTTAAGTTGAACCTCGATAAGCCGAAATATTCAAAGTTCAAAATAACATTTTGTTCTCTTCCCTTCAGGGCCCAAGACCTGTATTCCTCGATATATTAAACATCTATGAGTCGAAATAATCAGTCAGTCCCTACAAGCCATTTCAACACATATTTTTCCTCCATAAATTAGACTTCTATATCTTGATCATAACAATGTTTGATTTTACAGCCTACTAATTTAATCACTTCTATAGCTGGATGAAAAATAAGTTACCGATTTTAAAGAACTTGTCAGCAATATTAATTTAAAATGTAATATACTATTTTCACTGGTAAGTATGCATGTACTTTTGGCGTCACGCGGCAAGCATTGTATTAATAAAGACAAATATGAGCCAAATATATATTTTTTTAACTTTCTGTTTGCAAAAAATGATTATAAATCGTATTGATAAATTACCACGTGAAAACTGGAGGGTGAGGGGCGGTGGGTCTCCTCATATAACACGAATGGTCACTGTGGGGTGGGATGGGGTTAAAAAGTTATCAAATATGGGTTACGTGGTTTGGGTGAGCTCCCTTAAAGCGGCCATGTTGAATATTATATTTATCTTAGTATTTGTTTGTACACGATTTTAAATTATGCTAATTATTGTACATTAATTATAACTACTTTATTTACAATCTCCTTATTATAATATTGAATTAAATAAGATAAAACAATTATGCTCGTGTATTTCCCACCGTATCTTCACAATACATCATTAAAATACGACCGTCCAACAGACGTGCATATGAATTAACAAAAAAGTTAACTAATACGTAGTCAAAAAACAAGTTGCAAGGAGAACATCTCCATTAATAACATGCAACAAAATACGAAAGTCACGCAGCGTTCCCAGACGGTCACCCATCCAAGTACCGACCGCGCCCGATGTTGCTTAACTTCGCTGATCGTTGAGGACCCGTGTTTTCAACACTCTACCCGACACAGTGTTTACCCCCATCACTTTTCGTCACACAAAAATACTACCGATCAGAATTCCAAAGCCGGACACGCTTTAGTAAATTTCAATACCAACATTGTAACTATGTATAAGGTTCGGCCGAGGCAGCTACATTTCCTGTTTAGGCTGAATCTTTGAACCAATGCGTCAACGCCTGTTAGGATTCGTATATTCAAAATTCCCATCTTAAAATCCCCCAGAGTATAAAGAATCTTAAGCCATTATTATGAAGAACGCTTTTCATTGTTAAAAGACTAATACTGTAGTCGTAAAACCAGCCAGGAGTAATATCGTTAATTGTACCACTATGGAATTATTTGTGCAGTTATTACAGCTGTTTATAAAGTTCTACACAACATATTATCGCAGGTTAATCAAATGCCGTCGAAAACTTGAAATGTATTTGTACTCGTGAAGACAAACATTAAATTGATTCACTATCACACAGATACACTATGGTCGCGTTTATAATCCTTACTTATAAATGCGAAAGTAACTCTGTCTGTCTCTCGGTCTCCCTTTCGTTCCAAAATAAAATTTGGTACACAGATAGTCTAGAGCCTGAGAAAGAGCATTGGCTTATACACTTTTTAATGGGATTAAAGGGTTGTAAGGAATTGAAAGAGGGGATGAAAAGTTGTATCGCCATTTTTAGAGCTAAAAGCTGGAAACTAATTTTTTATGCTATTGATTCGATATAAATAAATATGGCATTCCAAGTTTGTAAAAGTTTTACCTTCAAGGGTGTATAATAACAATATGAAATAGGGGCTGAAAGTTTGTATAGAAATATGTAAGGTTCTGCTTCGATTTGAAATATTCTGTCAGTGTTACGTAGCTCATTTATCGAGGAAGGCTTATAGGCTTATCATCACGCTGAAGCCAATAGCAGTGGAGCACCAATGAAGAATCTATACTAATATATAAAGCTGAAGAGTTTGTTTGGTTGAACGCGATGATCTCAGGAACAACAGGTTCGATTTGAAAAATTATTTCGGTGTTAGATACCTCATTTATCGAGGAAGGCTATAGGCTATATATCATCACGCTAACACCAATAAGAGTGGAGCACCAATGAAGAATGTTTCAAAATCGGGCACGTTTTTCCTTTGAGAGATTTCGTTAGCGTTAGTATTATATACGTTGCCATGGTAACGTGGTAAGTTTCTATCGCAAACATTTTCGAAGTTAGTTTGTTTTCCTATTCAAATTTTGTTTTCCTATTCAAAAAGCGTATTTTACTTTAGTTTTATTTCCAATTTTATATTTGTTATCTATTACATATTACAAAAATAAAGTTTGTGTATGTACAATTAAACTAACAACTTTTTGATGAATGGGTATGGCTACAAATAAACAAGAATTTTGTTTTAATACTATTTCTATATTTTTTCTGTTTGTTTATTTATTTCGGGTAATCTCCAAAGCGGCTGGACCTATTTTAACGGGAATTTTATTGGCAGATAGCCAAAATTGTAGCGGTTGACATATTCTATTTTATTTGTCCGCGGCTTCATCCGCATTGCTATTTCCAAAATGGTTGGGCCAATTTTCACGGGGTGTTCACTAATAGATAGCAGACCTCATAGAAAGGAATTTAGGTTTTTTATTCGCCTTCGGCCGCAGTGGAATATCCGTAATACTTGAACTGATTTTCACGGGTCTTTCACTGGCAGATAACTCACCTTATAAGAAGTAACTTATACTATTTTATTTTGTTACTCAAGACTTCGTCCGCAATATCCTACTATCTCCTAATTAGTTGGACTGACTTTCACGGGGCTTTTACGGGCAGATAATTAGCGGGCTTGGAAGACGTTATCCCGCTCCGATAATAAAATAAAAACCTTGACAAATTATACCTAAACCTTCCCCATGAATCATCATTCTATCTACTGGTAATAATGGCATGAAACACCTGTTCGTTTGCCACCTATGATATAAAAAAAGAAAAAGAAAAATGAACGATTAAAATAAAAAGATAAGCCGTCACGGGACGCCCAACAGATGTGAATCATCGAAATTGTTTTGTTAAAGTTATATGCCTAAAAGAAAATATTACGACAGGAATCAGCTATGGCATAACGAAAAGATAAATCATTACAATCTTGTTCCATAAAATAATAACTGTTTATTTATTTTATTACATAAATATTCACTTTTTATTAAATACAAAAATTCAACTAGGCGCGGGGGCGGTGTGCTTGGCGGCATTTATCAAAGGGCGCCAGGTCTCGTCGGCACTTGTCGTGTAACACTAACTAGTATAACGAGTGGACGACAAAACAATTCGAATCTTATGTTTACACAGATAGGGTTGTAAATGTTTTTGAGTATTACGTTATTTTAATGGCTGAAACTATTACTGGTTTCAGCATGAATGTGTCGGCTCGTCCGGGGTACTACCACCCGACCCATAGAAACACCGACGTGAAGTAACAGTGCTTGCATTGTTGTGTTTCGTTCGGTCAGTCAGAGCGGCGGGGGACCACCTCCCCTCTCCTCTCTCCTCTCCCTCTACCTCTCCTAACCCTTCCCCCCAAAGGGTGGCAACGCACTTGCGACTCCTCTCGTGTTGTTAGTGT
>MU160337.1:49747-66587 GCA_015888305.1 Antheraea pernyi | reverse complement strand
GTGTCTATGGACGGTGGTGATCACTTAACATCAGGTGACCCACCTGTTCGTTTGCCTCCTCATCATCTTCATCTTCTTACCCTTATCCCACCTAAGTAGGGTCGGCACAACATGTTTTCCTTTTCCACGCTCGCCTATCAGATGTCATCTCAGTCATCACACCTTTTACACACATATCATTTTTCACACAATCCATCCATCCTTTTTTCGGTCTTCCTCTTGATGATATTTGTATGTAATATGAATTATATCATCCTTTTGGTCAATTTGGCGGCCATATTGTTTTATTTACCGCGTTTGCGCCTACATAACTCAGTAATTATATCAACGTGTAAGAATAACACAATTATATCGACAATATAATGTTATAGATATATAATAAAAAAATTAACTCATATTGTTCGATAATGTATAGTTTAAAATTTTCATTGCTTTCTTATATAGTGTTAGTGAGCACTGAGTGTGGTATATAGTAGGTTGAAGTTCCGTGTTGCTGATGATAAATCTCACCCCATTCGATATACTATATACTATATCTAATGTACACGTTACATGATACAGTAGATGGCGTGCGTGTCGTAGTTACAAATGTTTTAGAAAAAGCATTTCTGTAATGTATACAACCACTCACAATTTTACATTTCTTTAATATATTTTAAAAAAGCGCGTGCGGAGCCGCGGGTAACAGCTAGTATTTCATAATCTTTTTTTTCCTTTTGAGAGCTTCAGCTGCGTGTTAGTTAGCCCAAAGTCATTATTCCACGCGGACGAAGTCGCGACCATTAGTTTCTCTTCGTATTCACACCGATGCGTAGAATAGAACTGTCTACGGACTTCCTATAGCGAGCTTGTACACCTTACAAAAGGGACGATGAAATATCTGTAAGGTTAACCTAATTATTCTTAATTGTTCCTAATTTCTATAGTTCTCATGTAGGCATGTAACGATTCCTTGATTGATGAGACAGTATAATAACCTTATCACTATATATTCCACCATAAATACCACCGGAGGACCACCTCCCCTCCCTACCCCTATCCTCTCCCATTCCCTTCCCCTATCCTCTCCCCGTCCCTTCCCCTATCCTCTCCCCCTCTTTTCCCCTATCCTATCCCCCTCCCTTCCCCTATCCTCTCCCCATCCCTCACTTTCCCCCACAGGCTGGCAACGCACTTATGACTCCTCTGGTGTTGTTAGTGTCTATGGACGGTGGTGATCACTTAACATTAGGTACCTGTTCGTTTGCCTGCTATTACATAAAATAAAGAGAAAAAAATATTTCTATATTCTATATATAATTTGAAATTAATTTTGTTAGACCCTTAAAACATAAAATATATTTGGGGTGTAAGAGGTGTCGAATAACATCATAAGACTTGAGACCAAGCCAACCTCACCTGCACGTGGTGCACCCTGCTGAATAACTAACGAGGCAATGGCGAAAGCGGGGTGGTAGGGTTTTACAGCCTGACTGGCTCGCAACTACCATGTATATGACGAAAAAGCCCGTCATAGTGATTCGCTTCTGCGGATCGCGTTTCGAGATCGGCCTATGTGTATCCAGTCTCTCGCAGGCCGGCATGACAGCGGCGACCAGCGATGGATAGTGTGTCACTCGGTGGTCGCCATTCTTTTGGATTATACTGTGCTTACCAGCAGGCATAGTGCAGTCATTTTGCCGTGCTACAATAAAAAAAAAATAATAATATTTAATAAAAAAATCATGCAGCCATATTGTGACATGTAATCAGGCATAACAATATTTATGTTTTAATAATTGTCTACATTTGTTGTATTAAACAATAGATAAGTTATTAAAATGTATATTACATACTGTGAAATCTTAGAATAATGAATAGTCTTATTGTACTGTAATCAAATCTACTACAGTTGAATTATCTCGACTGATCAATTTGCACATACAAAATGTATTTTATGTAAAATTCCAAATTAAATTAACACATATTTGTTGAATGTGCGGCAATAAAAGATAATTGTAGCCCTCATTAGATACGAAATTCAAATGCAGTTTTTTTTTTATTTATAACATTTCTAACCCTCAAGCCTCAATATGATAGAATGTCAATATCATTATAAGAAAAAACGTCGACCGCCATAAAAAGATTAGATTGCTAATTTTTTTTCTAAATGTATGAATGCAGCTCGCTATGTCTTACATAATGTAGGACAGTCTTCCTACGTCCATTAGTTGAAGTATCTGCCAATGCCTGCCCTTTTAAAAATATATTTAAGAATATTTCGATTATTTTTGAAGATTGAGCTAACCAGGCGTGTGCTGATGTTTCCTTTAATCTACATTACTTCTTTATCATAAAAAATAATAAAGTATTTAATTTTGTATTAAAAATGATATTCTGCAACCTTTCAGAAGACACTTGCATAATGAACTTCCTGAGAGGCACCGGTTTCTCCTTAGAGAAGTGCAAAAGAAAGTTGGATATGTATTTCACAATGAGAGCCGCCTGCCCCGAGTACTTCACCAATAGGGATATCACTAGACACGAGCTATTGTATGTGATTAACAAGGCGTATGTATTTTGTATTACACCTATTTTTGCCTGTAAACCACACTTGATATAGCAGTACATTCTGTCTAAGAATTATATAAAACAGAACTTTTTTTTATATCATAGGAGGCAAACGAACAGGTGGGTCACCCGATGTTAAGTGATCACCACCGTCCATAGGCACTTGCAACACCAGAAGAGTCGCAAGTGCGTTGCCAGCCTGTGTTTGGGGAAGAAGGAGGGGGAAGGGAAGTGGGCCTCCGGCGCTCTCACTGACCGAACGAAACGCAACAATGCAAGCACTGTTACTTCACGTCGGTTTTCTGTGAGAGGGTGGTACTACTCCGAGTGAGCCGATCCATTCATGCCGAAACCAGTAATAACTTGAGCGTGGCTCTACCACCTACAAGTACCAAGTCACCTACAAGAGTTATTGTATATTGAACCAAAATTTAAACCAAATTTTGTTATTGAGTCTTCAATATTTCGAATGCTTCGATTATCAGTTCCTTTTTTATTTATTTTGCTTTTAAATTTAGCACTGCATTTCTAATTTAAGCTCATTCTGCTATTATATTTTAATGACTGCCCTAAAATAATTCGAAGAACTATGTTTTTTTTGTATGTAAAGGAGAAAAAGAGAACACTGTGTATGTTACTGGGCACGGTACAATAATAAAAATAAAAGCTACCACTAACAAATCTCTCAATTACTATAATATATAAACAGAGGATAATTCAGAAACTCGAGAAGCTAAAAAAGAGTAGGTGACAAGTTTATAGGTGTTTATGAGCCAGTTATTTAGAGGTCCCCTCGACCAGTTATAGGATTATGCCGGCTGATCCCAGAACACGACATACCCAAGCGTGCTGGTCGGCCTACCAGTCACATCCTACAGTCTTCGTCTACACGCACCATTCCGATTTAGTTATCATCAACTATAGCAACCCTTCAGTATTTGATATCAGATAGAAATGCAGCCTTATTTATGTTTGCTTGCAGATTTTCGTAATGACTTAGCTGTAACTCTGGTATAAGATTATAGAATGTAAGGAGTATTTAAATATAAACTAATTTTATAATATTTAATATTTATTTATGATTTACTTTAAACTTTAAAACATAAGAAATAGTCAAATCAGAATTAAACCAGAACAAAGTTCTAGAAATTAAGTAGGGTACCATGATACGGTTTTTTTCTCTAGTAACTATAAGGTATAAGGATCAATTTATATATCATTTAAATACACTTAAAATGAAATGATGTAATTCACAGTGTATGTGATATTTGGTACAAAAATATTTTTGATGAATATCTGATATAAAATTTGTAATTTGTAAAGAAACATATATTACATTCAAATCAAATCAAATCAAATCAAAAATACTTTATTCAGTTTAGGCCCTAATAAGGCGCTTATGAACGTCAAAACTACCACCGGTTCGGAAAACAACCCAGTCACCGAGAAGAACTGGCAAGAAACTCGATTGGGTACATCTTTTTAACATTGAGAGACATGGCGGCAGAAAACATTATTCATAGTACACAAAGACTTAAAATTAATAGCAATGTGGTTCTAAATATGAAGATGTTATTTCAGGCAGGGGCCTTTGATGCCCGGTTTAACGCCACAAGGAAGAAGAGTCGTAATTTGTAGAGGTAATAACATTTAAAATCTCATCGAAAAATTATAAGTAAAATACACTTTTAAACCTTTCCTGTTTCACAGCATGACGTGATACCATATTTGACATCATGCTTTATTATAGTCAAAAAAGAAAACATATAAACATATTTGATTGATGAAAACGCTACTTTGCGGTAATTACTTGCAAGTACTTGATTGGATGTTAATTTGTAATTCCGGCTAGAATCGATTGGCTGATATCATATATCACTGCAAACGAAAAACTTATTTTTTTTATTATAAAAGGACTAAAAAATGTGTATAAGACGCTCCATACAAAACAAAAATATTTAATATAACAAAAGTAACTGAAACACAAAAAAAACCGACTCGACGCGTCGACGATTGATGGGTTCAGCGCAATTCCAGGTGGAAGTGCAAAGTAACGTCCAATCAAGTACATACAAACATGCCATAATAGTTTTGTGGCGTATTCAATACGGTATAAATGTGATAAATTAAACACTGATTTTGCAATCGAGACTTTTAATAACGGACTTGTATATTGAGGAAAAAATATATATCCGTCTGTCATGGAATATGTCGTTCATATTCAAAAAGGCCAGAGACAATATAAATGGCCAATTCGCTACAATAGTACATTGTGTGAGGCGCCATTGAGACCCGAGCCGTTAGGTGAGAGTCTTAAGAGAGCCGAGGACGGTAATCACTAATACACACGTGTATCATACGACGTTTTTCAACACACTTGTGAAGAAAATAATAATAAAAAATCATTTTATTTAGTACATAAAAAGTTTATTTAGAGAAACAATTAGTAAAGTGCAGTTAGTAAAATTATAATTAACTGTTTTTGATGGCATGGCGGTTTTATCAGATAGATTATTTATTGAAATACGAAGTTGTATGAAATGAGCAAGCAATAGGTACATTAATTTATTTGGTTTATTGATCATTATCTTTTTTGTATCGAAACTTTTTTAAGAACAAAAGCACCTCGACCAATAAAAAAAAAACTATAACTCACTTGTGAATAATACAATTACAGGTACAGTTTGATTACAGGTGTCATTATGTGCCTAATTGCGGTGATATTAGAGCCACTTTATGAGCAAGTGTGTTGAAAAGTAATTTAGAGCAATCTCTTCAGTTAAATAATTGAGTCGTTACATTTCAAACTGAGCTAAATCCAATTTTAGCCGTTCCTAATATGTTACGTTATTTTTCAAGATCTTCAAATTTTGTTCATGTAAAATATGAAGATCATAAAAAAAATTAGTGCGTGGAGTCCCTCCGCGCGGAAGAAGTGAAACTTCGTAATGTGGAAATGAAAATAGGAAGGGGTAGAAATTGATTTTTAGTGAAATGTTTCTTTAAGACAAACTTTATTAACATTGCTTACAATTCACAATTGATCGCATCTTTTAATTATTATATTCGAGTGGAGAAATATCCAAATCTATAACATTTACAACGGGATTATGATAACTAAAGTAAGATACGAAATGTTTGAGTTCTATTTTTTTTTTAATATTTCTTGCAAAAACTGCGTCAAGGAATATTGGACGCTACTCGTTGCTAACGCTCGCGCTGGTCTGTAACAGGTATACTATGCGCAAGCGTTCGAGTGCCACGCATTCACTTTCGCTCTGTCTCTTTCTATTCCACCTTTGCGTTAAACATTTAACGCAACCTTGTTGGAAGTCGCATTAGAATTTTCACTTCAAAAACCTAAAAACTGGAAATCTAAAAAAAAAATTAAACATACTATATTAACGATTATAATTGGATTTAGCTCATATTGAAATGTAACCACACAATTAAGAAACATCTGTAATATAATACCAAATTAATTATTGCTTAGTGTACACATAACTAATCGTTGTAGTAAGCTCAATGTGAATTAGTAATCAAAAGTTATATTCAATTTAGTACGTGACAAAAGCTTGGGAACAGAACATTTAAACAACATTTTCAAGATCGCTATGATGGTTGGAGATATCAGGCTTAGAGAAGAAGTGGAAGGAGTTACTGGTGATGTTTATATCCTAGATGCTTCCATCGTGACTCGAGGTCACCTGGCAAAGTTATCAATACCGGTCGTGAAGAAATTTATCATATATCTTCAGGTATTTTTACAGTATATCTAATCATTAATCTTTTACATCTTTTGCTACGATATGCTTAGACAATTTTTTGTCTTTGAATTTATTTTCAACTTCAAACCGAACGAGGCGTCCATGCAAATGCTCATTGCCACTTTTCAGCTCTTCAATTTTGAATTATTAATTTTTATTTTATAACAAGTTTTCCAACGAATTTTTCAATCGGTTTTAAGCTAACTTCTCGGTAAGATAAATATTTGAAACTGTAAACATAGCTAAAAACTAGATGATAATACAATATTAATTCCTTCTTTTCATACCAGTTAGTCCGTTGATCGTAAATTATATAGCCAAGGAGCCGGCACTATTTCAGCATTTCACACGCTTAACTCTTGTGTCTTGTCTTGTCTTCTGCCTTGGAATCTGAAGAGTTGGAAGTGGTAACTTCCTCTTACAATCCGATCCGGGGCACATTGACCACGAATGCTCCTCAACCTCAGGGGCCTATGCATTAACTGCCAGGGCGACAGATATTCGTCCATTGCCTGTACGCCTTTCCTACGGTGGAGGAGGTCCGGAGGTCGCTACCTCGTTGACGTCGATGTCCAGTTCGTAGAACGAGGGAAGGGACCTGTGACATCTGCACCTACTCTCTCTCAGCCGGTTCCTTGGCGAGCATAACTTTTTTGCAGTAGGCGATTCAGCACAGGGTAGCTTGCGCATGTAACTGCATCTCCCCAGGAGCTGGCCCAGCCTTAATAACACCGGGCCCCGGTCTAATCCCATGCGCCAAACTTGGGCAATGGAAATATGGGCCCGCGACCCATCTCCCCAGATTCGGCTATGATAATGATAGGCAGAAAGTTCTCGTTCATGGGTTTTTTCACCACGCTTTGCAGCGAGAGTTTGTTACCCACCGATACAGCTAGAATACGGCTCAATGCCACACTCGATACTGCATAGCATCTAACGTAATCTAGCGCGTCGTTCTTGATCGCTATGTTAAAATAGTGAAGTCCAAAAACTTTTTTAATATATTTATATACTTATTTAAAAGCCACAGTGAGTATTTTTTGTGCCTCTATGCGTACCACTGTCACAACTTGCTTTCTTGTATTTGTCGGCGTGTGGCCAGAACTCTCGCCATAATCCATTAGAAAAATGACACTACTAATGAGAACGAAATTATATTTTCCTTCTCCACTACGTCGCCTTACAATGATCGTCCAAAGAATGCCCCTTAACCCAATTCAATTTTATAGTGCTCGTTTATAACTCACTAAACTACCCCATATATCCTTATTTTGTAACAAGTTTAAATTAAATGTCCGGTAAACATAGTCACCCAAACAGGATGTTAATATGGTGATATCTTCATATCTCAACACAAAATAATAATTAATTACTAATAATTCAGCATATTTGGAACAGTAGGTAACTAAATACCATATCTCCTTATTTTGTAACAAGTTTAAATGTCCGGTAGACATAGTCACCCAAACAGGATGTTAATATGGTGATATCTTCATATCTCAACACAAAATAATAATTAATTACTAATAATTCAGCATATTTGGAACAGTAGGTAACTAAATACCATATCTCCTTATTTTGTAACAAGTTTAAATGCCCGGTAGACATAGTCACCCAAACAGGATGTTAATATGGCGATATCGTCATATATCAACATAGAATAATAATTAATTACTAATAATTCAGACTATTGGAACAGTAGGTAACTAAATAATTAGCTACAAATAATAAATCATTCGTTTGTACAAATTAATTATCCAGAGTCTAGGGTAAGTGACTCACAGTACAACAAGTGTGCCGCACGACGCCAGAGCCAAGACTGCCTTAACGGCGTACTATCGCATTCTTCTCGCCCTATTTTCATAGTGCGGGGCTATCAGGATTGCTCCTCTTGTGGTGGCTTCCTTCGCCGCGCTTAACCAAGGGTGTGTCTCCAGATGGATGTAAACATCCTCTGGCCATCGGTGGCGAGCTCGTTGGTCTGCTTTTGAGGCGGTTAGACGTTCGCGCCTTTTCATATATTAGTGATGATGTGGGCGGGCCTACTAAGTGGCTAGGATGCTGCATAACGAACCTAGTCACTGGGCTGTAGGATCTTCTCCAGAAACGCTCTGCAGGCCTTCTCGCCTTCAGTTCCAGACTGTCCCTGGATGATCGCGGTGTCTTTGATCTACCCGATAAATTTCTCGGCCAGCTGTTCTTGCTGCTGAATTTTGCTCGACGATCACTGGGGCTTCTTTTTCTTCGACTTCTGTGCCGCTTTCCCTCGTAGATGCGGATTGTTGGCAGTGGCCATTAGGCTACCCCCGGCCGACTCCTCGACCATCACTGGGGCCGTGATGCTGTCCGTTTTGGGCCTGGAATCACCGGTTCGGGCAACGGTACCTGCTCGGCAGTTTCTAATTTCTCGCTTGAAAACGGGGAATCGTAGCGTACTGTTTGAGGGGTAGGCTCCCCCGCAGTTCGCGCAGGCCACCGGTTCTCCCCCCGCAGTTCGCGCAGGCCACCGGTTCTCCTCTTGGACAGTCACAGTGGTGTGCAGGGTGAGGCCCCCGCACTGCACACAGGCTATCGGACGATAACAATTGTGCGAGGAAGGCCAGAACTGTTGGCACCGGTGACAATGTGCCAGCCGGCGTTTCCCTCGTCACGCTTCCATGGTCACTCCGATCATGCTCAGGAGCTTGGTGACGTTTGTGAATGGCTGATATGAGGCCAGGTGCTCGTTGAAGGACTGCTTGGCTTTGTTTGGCCGGATGTACTCCGCGGTGTGCCACATCTAGCCGCGCGTGAATTCGTGATGGTCAACAATGCGGATACCTCGCCTTCGCACGGAATGAAATGGGGAAAGTTGGTATGTAGGAGCACCAGTCAAAATTAGTGAACAGTACTCCATGTAAGGACATATTTGCGCTTTATACAGCACAAACCGTAGCTTTGGTGTGAAGTGCTACTTGGACCGGCTAAGGATACCTAACTTTTTAGTTGCCAATTTAGATTTATTTCGCAAATGAGACCGGAACTGGAAATGAGTATGAACGAATTTCAGAAAGATATTTTTATCGTTGTCACTTTTAATTGATTTTACACATTCTGGAATACTGGCTTAACAGATGTAGTTTCTAGACTGTTTTAAAAACATAGTGTATTAAATAGAATTTGTTATATAAGCAATACATAAAAAATACTGTCCATTTTTTTAGTAGCTTTATTATCTGTAGAAAGCGTCAAATAGTGTATTAGTTAAGAAAGAACTCCAAGTATTATTTTTTTGTTTCAGGAAGCATATCCTGTAAAGCTAAAGGAAATTCACATTGTCAACGCAACTTCTCATTTGAATATTTTACTCAGCATTGTTATGCCTTTTGTAAAACAGAAATATAAGAAAAGGGTAATTCTTAATTTTATTTGCACTTTCCTCATTGCTTATGCGAAAGCTTACGTTTTACCACATTTGAACACTGAAATTAACCCACGATAAAGATGTATGCAGACTAAATCTTGTAAATCACCACCTCTCAAGAACAACTGCCGATACACGCTATTGTCCCTAAAGTTTGGACCCTGTTAGTATATTTTACTATTACTACATAACAATATTTACCTTCACAGATGTTGAAAGTATATTGCCAGTAACTTAACATCGTTTCAAATCCATTCCAGGCATCTGCAAAATCTACCATAACTACAGATTTATTTGGATAACTTTACTTCACAACTCTCTATTACAGTTCTCTAGGTTTCAACCAAGGTTCTGCGAGGAAGTCGTCTCGCAGAAGGAGGTGGCGGAGAGGGTCCGTGAGCAAGATCCTCAAAGTGACCCTCTCCGTCAACGGAGGACAGGCAGGAGGAGGCGGCAGTTTGACCGCCTCCTCCCACCGTAGCTGGATCTAGGGAAGATGGGTCGGGGGGCCCATCTTCCTATTGCACAGGTCTGGCGGACGGAGGAGACGGTGTGTACCCGGCTGTCTCCTAACAGGACGAGGTCCGGCGGCAGCAATATCGCTGCTGGGTCAACCGCTGGGGCGGCACGATGAAGTCTATAGAGATCTCGTGCCGCCCCAACTTAGCGGTAGACGTACACCGTGGGGTTTTAGTCCGTGCGAGACGGACATAACCCACCCTCTCCCCCGGGAGGGTGGTGTATCCATAAGGGATTTCCCCACGTAAAAAAAAGGTTTCAACCAAGATGAATGAAGTAACTGATCTATCTATTACAGTTATACGTTCATGAGGCTGTCAAAGATTTACAAGAATATATCCCGATAGATATGCTACCAGCAGAATATGGCGGCAATGGTGGCTCTCTTGAAGATATTAAAGGTAGGTAATTTAAATTACTCCAATCTTAGATGCTTAATTGGTGGTTAAAAATTACTCAGTTAAATTTATAATGACGTAGAAGCGATTAAGAGTTTCTACGTGAATGTCCTGTCACATAAAAATAAACAGGAAATTTTCTTATAAACTAAAATCCTAATTTCATTTAAGAACTGTCATAGCGATTGGCTTCTATGAATATCTCTTTACATTCATTTTTGATCTTACTAACGCTATTGGCGTGATAGGTTTTCACAGTTTCATCGGAGTAATGGGGTGACCACTACGGCGCTCAGCTGCTTGGCTCCAAGCTCAAGGGTTCCGAAGTTGCCAAAAAACGGCTTAGGTTCTTATCTTGTATGCAGCAACGCGAAACTTACTAAGCTAAGCTAGCTAAGCTAATCTATACATATAATAAAAGGCTAAATAAGAAATCTGTACATTAAAAACTTTAAAGGAAAATTACTCTGGTGGGGTTTACAAACAACGAGAGAACACGTGGTCGTCATTGTTTTTTGATTGTACTGTGCTTACCATCAGGCATAGTGTAGTCATTTTGCCGAGCTACAATTAAAAAAAAAACATTTCCATAGTTATTAGAAATTTTGTTTGCCTATCTGTCTGTCGTTTGTACGGGATTCACGCAAAAATTACTGGACGGATTTTGACGAAATTTGGTATGGCAATAGTTTATATACTGGTATAACGTTTAGGATATATGTACATCTTACTTATAATAAAACACAAAAGATAAGGCTTATTATATGGTTGTTCAATATGTGAATAAATTTGATGTCTGGAACTAACAAATCTCACTATGCATCTGTCAAAAATGAACGTAGCTATAATATTTTTCAAATATATACGATGTAGAATTAGGTGCTGTAGTGCCATGCTGCGTCTCGGAGAACAAAATCGTTCACAAAGGGTGAGGCCAATTAAATCGCCGATGTCGAGTTTTAATACTCAATACAATCCTATGATTTGTTTATAATTGAAATTTCACGCGAATTTAGTCGTGGACACAGCTGAATAAGAATAAGCTGGACATACATATAAGAATAAGTGAGGCACACATGTGTAATAGCATTCGTGCCTCACTAACTCAAACATGTATTTTGTATTTGGCAACTCGACTAAAGCAAACTAACCAAGTCCAAAAAATAAAGGAGAAAATAAGGTGGTGGTAGGTGTAGGTTGTGTAAGTTGTACCTTCCTTCCTTTGCTTGTTATGGTACCGCTAAGTTGTGCCATCTTGTAGTGGCTGTGACTCGCTACATGTCACAACTGTGGTGTAAGTTCCCGGAGCGGAGCACGGGCCACGGCCGCTGCTTCTGGAGGAAGCACGAGGGTGCTTGACACCCTCGAGACGTAGGTCGACCCGCTGACCACCTGTGGGCGAACCGAGCGCGTGACCAGGGCGCGGAGAATGCTCGCGCAATCCAAACCCGGGTTACATTTCGCGCCGTGCGGCCGGTGGGGTTTTTAGCCGGTATGAGTCGCGGCACCACCCTTTAGCTGTTGCCCCTGTCCCCAACGGCAGCTGGAGGTGTATCCTATGCAGGATTTTCCACACCTAAAAAAATAAAAGGTGTAGGTGGTAGAGCCACGCTGAAGCTACTACTGGTTTCAGCATGAATGGGTCGGCTCGTCCGGGGTAATACCACCCCTCACAGAAAACCGACGTGAAGTAACAGTGCTTGCATTTCGTTCGGTCAGTAAGAGCGCCGGAGGCCTATCTCCTCTTCCCCCTCCTCCTTTCCCCACTCCTCCCTCCCCCCAAATACAGGCTGGCAACGCACTTGGGACTCCCCGGGTGTTGCTAGTGTCTATGGACGGCAGTAATCACTTACCATCAGGTGACCCGTTTGTTCGTTTGCCTCCTATAATATAAAAAAAACCCTTCCACCATATGTATACCTAGGTACCTGTGTGTGTTTGTGGACGGACCTAACCTGTGTTGACCAAGCCTAGTTATCTTGTCGTTTTTCTATGCTAGTGATGATGGTGCTAATAAGGTACAAAATACAATAAATTAAGAAAATATTTCGACGTACAATGTTGTTTTTACACTTTTTTTTTTTAAATATGCAAAAGCTTATAAAATATATCCATCAATTTACCTATCATCTATCCATTACTAAATAAAGACGTTCTCTCGCTCACGTCAACCTACATGTTCTTAGACGGCTCTTATCCATTTTAGCTAAAACTCTTTGATAATACAAATAATTAACACTGTCTTATAATTAATTTACAGACGCATGGCTTAAGAAACTCCAGGATTATACAGTGTGGTTCAAAAAACAAGAATCTATCAAGGCGGACGAATCTCTTAGACCAGGAAAACCGACAAACTACGATGAACTTTTTGGAATTGAAGGCTCATTCAGAAAGCTCTCTATTGATTAATTTACGCACTAATATAAATACACATTTGAATGCTAATAGTATATTTATTGTTCAAATTAAAACATATTTATGCTTTGAAATAAGCCAAGTTCAGCCAATATGAATAGAATTTATGTGCATTTAATTAGATAAATTGGATTATTGGGCTAATACATTTTTTTCGTCATAAAGAATTTCCACCATCACTTTTCTCCGTTTTCTTTTGAACGTATCAAACAAACCCTTGCATCGAATGACGCTTATATTTTATTGGTCATGTTAAAAGCTTCAAAAGTGGAATACAACTAATGTATTATAATGTTTAGCAATAACAGTAAAATTTCCTAAAGACAATGCAATCTAAGAGTAAATACACATATACTTTGCAGTTAACAATAACAGAATCAAGGTGGTTTTTTACGGGCTCAAGAGTATTTCTTAGAAATTTCGGCAGCTCAGAGATTATTTGCATAGAGCGTTTTGTAATATGATAACATAAAGAATAACACTAATAAGACTCATAAATATTTACTTACGTCCAAATTATAAACGTATTTTTTCGTAGCAGAGAATAGCTGTTGCGCTTTAAAGAGTGTGTTAATGTTTTGGTTGTAAGGTAAACCTATTAAATTGAATTAATTTATAAGTTATAGGGGTTTTTCTGTGTAATTGAAATTAACTACTGTCATACCTATTTATCTATTTATAATTGGGGTTTGGTCACAAATTGACCATGTCACCCCAGTGATTAACAACAAAATAAAACAGAAAAAAACAAAATGTACACAAACAATCAATTATTTATCGGTTTTCATTCCAACTATAACCAGCCAGTAAAACATTCTTGCTTCCTCGGATGTCGGGAAAGCTAGGATGGCCTTACATACACCCACAGATCTTAATAAGTCCTTCATTTTATTCTCCAGTGCTAATCTTGGGGCTCGGTTACGTGTGCATTCAGACATTATATGGTATACATCTTCTACAATGTTACATATATCACAATTTGGTGACGACTTTACTTTTATTAAATATAAAAAGTTATTCAGAGGAATGTTCCCTGAACGGAGTCGAAAGACAGTACTTAATTCAGTTCGACTGATTTTAATTTTGTCGAACCAGGTGTAGCGCAGTAAGGTAGGTTGCAAGGTATTATACCATATGCCTTTGTTAACTGATCGCTCATCGATGTATTCCTTCCACATTTTACAACAATGTTTTCTTATAAGATAAAGATGATCAGCATAGTAAGGTATATAATTAAATGGTATACTATTGGTAAGAGCCTCTCTAGCCAATCGATCCGCTTTCTCATTTCCCGTCAAACCTATATGAGACGGTATCCACTGTAAAATTACGTTTTTATGTCATACCTATTTAGAAACATAAAAGATTATTCCATTTGCATAACATGTCTGATATTATAATCTTATTATACTACGTTCTATACTATAGTACATGCGTATAAATGTTTTATTCACCCCAGTTTACACGAAACTGTATCGCATTTCTTTATTGCATTATAATGAGTATACATTGTATGTAGAACAGTTCATACGTCGTTTGCGTTACAAAAAATCATACATAACTAAGTACTATTATCAAGAACTCATCATTCAAGAAAACTGAACTTTCACACGGAACTATGTCACAAGTTTTGATTCAGTCTGTAGGTGGCTGAGCCACGATAGAGCTATTATTGGTTTCAGCATGAATGGTTCGGCTCGTCCGGGGTTGTACCACCCGACCCACAGAAACACCGACGTGAATAAGTGACCGGTGCCCCGTGGTACGTCCGGAGAGTCGATCTACATAGGGACCTAGAGATGCCTTCTATCTGGGCGTACGTAAAATCACTTACAATTAGTTATTTTGAAAAAGCCGTGAATCATCCCAGTCCGTTAGTAATATCCGCCGCAAAATACGAACCCGCACCAAACGCTGCGCGTTGTAAAAGACGTCCGCGACATATTTTTACCAACCCTCCCGATGAAATTTAATAGAAATATATTAAAAATAGTAGAGAAATAGATCAAATTTAATTAAATATCAACAGATAATAAAGGCATATAAATGAAGAAGAAAGAAAATTGTTAATTTATTATACTAAACATATATTATATGATACTAGCTATGCCCTCGACTTGGTCCGCGTGGATCTTATGTAAAAAAACAGTGACGAATAAAATCATCTGAACGTATTAAGTCCATTTACTTATCTACGTTTGTCTCATACTTAAGTCGCGTCGTTATTAAAATTACAATAACTTTTAATAGAGTGAACCGATTTTAATGAAACCAAGACTGAATGTTACTCGAGGATATGCTTTATTATTTGGTTAAACTGAAATAGTTTAGAATATTATCCGATACGAAATATATATAAGAGTTGTTGAGGTATGTATGCTTGGTACACATATATGTTTCAACAACTCATATATGTATGAATAGTTAGCTTAGCTTAGGTTAGTTAGGTTATGCCACCTCCTCCTCCTCCCCCACCTGCCCCTTCTCCTCCTCCGAAACGTCTCGCCAAAGAGAATGCGCAGGGCTGGGAGGAGGCCCTGGCAGCGGCGGTAGGAAGGATTGAACATGGTCTTCAGAAATCCTTTGGAGACATGCTCAATGCCAGGTTAGCAGGCATAGAAGACCGTCTGTTGCCTGCGAAGACTATCAGACCGTCGCTGGCTGGCGATAAACCCTCCCAGCTCGCTCCAGGACCATCCAGAAAGACAGCGAAAGTGACAGGTCGTAGGGCCGGTGTGAGCAACGGCAAATCCACGCAGAGCGGCTCCGTCACTGGTGCTACGCAGGCTCCAACCCCGGGTCTATCCCGTGTTTCTGCTTCCTTTCCTGCATCCAATCCGGCACTGGCTCAGGAAACGGAACCCTGGACGACCGTGGTCAGCCGCAAAAAGAAAGGGAAAAAGAAGGGTGGCACTTGCGGCGACCACGACGTCCGTGACTCAGGTTCCGGTCTCGACTGCAGACAGGCAGAGGAGGAAACGGAAGAAGAGGACGAAGCGGAGGCTAGTGCCCCCTAGCTCTGACGCAGTGTTGGTAACGCTGCGGCCAGAGGCAGTAATAAAGGGTGCTACCTATAGCGACGTCCTCCTAAAAAGCCGAATGCAGGTTCCGCTAGCCGAATACGGGATCTCCACTATCTCGGTCCGGGAGAGCGCAACCGGGGCCAGAGTTCTGGAAGTCAAGGGAGCCCAGACTCCGGAGCAACTTGACAAATTTACGGCGGGCATCAGAGCATCGCTAGCAGGGTTGGCTACGGTAATTCGGCCGGTACGACGCGCGGACATCCGAATCATCGGGATTGAGGAGTCAGTGTCCTGGGATGAGGCCGTGGAAGCCATCTTAAAGGCAGGAGCATGCCAGCTCACCCAACTGAGGGCGGGAGAGCTCCGCGCCAACAGGAGGGGCACCAATTCACTCTTCGTGTCCCTCCCCATCGACGCTGCCAAAAAGCTCGTTGATGCCGGCCGTCTTCTAATCGGATGGAGTGTAGCCCGGGTCCAGCTACTGAATAGCAGGCCCCTACGGTGCTTTAAGTGTATGGGCTTGGGCCATACCCAGTCGATGTGCCCGTCATTGGCGGATAGGAAGACGACCTGCTACCGATTTAGCGAAGACGGACACCGTGCAGAGCACTGCAAAGCGGCAAAACCGCGGTGTACCGTATGCGCAGAAGCCGGTATTCCGGCAAATCACATAATGGGAGGGGTTAAATGCAGGCCTCCCCCTGTGAAGGGAAAAGCCCCCCTGTTCAAGGAGGGGATTACGGAGGTGGTTGCTATGGACGA
>MU160337.1:6450-41932 GCA_015888305.1 Antheraea pernyi | reverse complement strand
TCTCTACGTATTTTCGTGAAATTGGAACCGATATTATACCCATTATTGCATAAACACATATAATCTTTCCCGAACACGCAGACACGTAAAACGACATAGTTTTGTTATATTTATAGATATTATAGCTTGTTAAATCGCAGGTATTATCAATAAATTTTTTTTCAAAAAAAATAAACCGCCTTCGTTGTGAAAAACTAATTTGGCACTAAAAAGCGAAAAATAACTGAATTATTAAATAAACCAAATTAAATAAAAAATATTGATATTTGCACTACCTAATAATATTTGAAGTCGATGCCAACCTAAAGTCGATGCCAACCTAAATTCATATCATCTACATACAAAGTTTTGGTCCACCCTCGTGTCCCATGATGTATATCTGTATAGTATACATATTTTATTACCTACAACAAATTTGAAATGTAGGTTGCCATCGACTTCTAATATATTATTAGGTAGCGCGAATATTAATATTTTTTATTTAATTTGGTTTATATAATAATTCAGTTATTTTTCGCTTTTTAGTGCTAAATTAGTTTTTCTCATCGAAGGAAGTTAATTTTTTGGAAAAAAAAATTATTTCTCAATTTTTAACATCCATAAATATCTGGTTTCTAATGGGTACAATAAATCGGTCCCAATTTCACGAAAATACGTAGATACAAAGTGGTTGAAAATCGAATAAACGATATTTCACCCCCTTAGGGGTTTAATATTTACTTCAAATTTATATGGAACCACCTTTGAATATAACCAATTCAAATAAAAAAAGAATCATTAAAATCGGTTCAAGTTTTTTTTTGTTTCGGTATGAAAGGTACCCTATATCCTACTCTGTGCCCCTAAATATGTATTTAAAATGTAATGTTGATCGCTTTAGTAGTTAAGGCGTGAAAGCGTAACAAACAAACCCACAATCCGGTCATACCGTAAAAGGAAGATTCTGTCATGTCTTCGTTAGTACACATATATGATGCAGGGTTGGGCAGTTAGTATCTATATATTAATACGTGAAGCGAAAACTTTGTACCCCTTTTTAAGCGAATTGCGCGAACGGATGAACGTGAAATTTGGCATAGTTAAAGTTTATATGGATGAGAAGTGCACAAAGCTGTTTTTTTTATATAAAGTGCTTTAAAACACATTAAATCTACTAAAATATACATTACCCACACTACTGCTTGAATGACACACAACACATGTAAATGATAATGACGTTTCGCCATCCGTTATTTTACTCTTACATACTTTTTTCATCTTACATTCAATATTTTAACATGACTTACGGAAAATTGTAGGTTAATTTTATAATAATATAATACGTAAATTCATAATATACATTAATAATTAATTATAAAATTTATTAGTAATTAGAAACCACTGAAATAATTATTATTCTCTTATTGAATGTCAAAATGAATTATGGTCGAATTTCGACCACTAGGCGACCACTAGTAGTAATAAGTATGTGATTTATGAATTATTAGTTATAAGAAAATTGTTTACATTGTTATAAATTTTTAAGATTAAAAAAATACTTTGTTATAAATATTTATGGAAGAGAGATACAAAGCTATATATCACATGCACGTGTCGGTATAGAGTTGAATAAAAAACGATACTTTTAGATAGCAGTGAGAAAAATATCTCCATTGTTTCATTTCTCTTATGGGTTTTAAAAACTTTCTTAGACAATCGTGTCTCTTAAAGATATACCTACTGTATAATATTCTTGTTTATTTAAACGGTTTTGAAGACACTTTTTATATGCAATATATTACAAAACACACACTAAAGTTGTCCTTAAAAACCCGACAAACAATTATTCAACCAAAATCATTTTAATTTATTTGATATAGAATTTTAATCCAAGTTAAAAAATATGTCTTCAAAGGTCCGTTTAAGATATTTTATACAATACTTAATTTTGCATTGAAATACGTAGGTGTATATGTCAACACATTTTTTATTAAAAAATTAAATATATGTATTTATAGCTGTTTGTAAGCTTTATAGACGTTAATTATTAGACATACCACATAGGGTGTAAGGGGTGTTTAGGGTGTAAGGGGTGTCAAATAACATCTAAGAATTGAGACATCCAAGCCAACCTCACCTGCACCTCACCTGCTGAAGAACGAACGAGGCAATGGCGATAGCGGGGTGGTAGGGTTTTACAGCCTAACTGGGTCGCAACCACCATGTATATGGCGAAAAAGCCCGTCATAGTGATTCGCTTTTACGGGTCGCGTTTCGGGATCAGCCTGTGCGTATCCAGCTTTTCGCAGGCCGGCATGACAGCGGCGACCGGCGATGGACAGTATGTACTCGTTGGTCGCCATTGTTTTTGGATTGTACTATGCTTACCATCAGGCATAGTGCAGTCACTTTGCCGTGCTACTATAAAAAAAAAAAAAAACATTCGGTGGAAGCACTTTAACGTGTGGGAAAACGGTCTAATTCATATATAATTGCATAGAAACTAACTGACGCCAGCGTCTTTTTTCGTTAAAAAGATTTGGTTATTGAATGTGATTTATTTTTATAAATTCTGTTTTTATCATTACTACTGACCTTCTATAACCCTTTTACCCATTTTAATATACCTCAGTTAAATTTTATAATTACCGCTTAGTCCCTATACAAAAGAGTGATGTTATAGCGTAGGTTCAGATAATATTTTGCATAGTCAAATCAAATCAAATCAAAAATACTTTATTCAGTTTAGGCCCTAAATATACCTCAGTTAAATTTTATAATTACCGCTTAGTCCCTATACAAAAGAGTGATGTTATAGCGTAGGTTCAGATAATATTTTGCATAGTCAAATCAAATCAAATCAAAAATACTTTATTCAGTTTAGGCCCTAATAAGGCGCTTATGAACGTCAAAACTACAACCGGTTCGGAAAACAACCCAGTCACCGAGAAGAACCGGCAAGAAACTCGACTGGGTACATCTTTTTAACATATATATATATATATTTCAAATACATTATACGTTACAATACCGTTTTTAGTGGATGCACAGAGAGGAGTCAATTCCAGATTCCATAGTCATCTACCCTTACTAGTCCTTATTTAAATTATAAATGCGAAAGTTTCTATGTTTTATTGTTACCCTTTTACGCCGTATATGGTGCACTGGACATCATAAAATTTCTATACACATGGAATCTAAAAAATGTACTGTTTCCAAGGGATAGATCATTTGTACATTAATATAAGCGAAGCGTTCGCTAAACCTTACGAGATATATCAAACTAGATAGAACCACACTGCCCCATATTAGTATCTACATTGCACCCGTGCGAAGCTGGGGCAGGTCGCTAGTAATAATTTCAAAGTAATCTATATGTGATAGCAATAAAAGAATATAACGTAAGTAAATTATCTATTAACCCCTCGGCTGATTTTTTAAAGTTATAATTATATATTAAATAATTTGTTATTGTTGAAATTTTGTAGTAAATGAGCTATTTTCTTAAACTTATGCTCGCAACAGTTTGTTGACTGTACATCATAAGGTCTAGATTAGTTTGCATGGAGCTTTGGTCCTTATGGTTTTCATAAATCCAGAGGTAAAAAAATTTTGGTTTACGTAATCTTTTACTTTTATTGTAATTAATTTTTATCTATAATCATTTTGATTATTCTGAACAAAAAGATAGAACGCTTTGTAAGAAGAGAGAAGGGATTCGAAAAGTCTGATGAAACCATGTAATGTCAAAATGTCAGAGCCAAAATGGCGGGCTGGTAGGGTCTTACAACATGACTGGGTCGCAACCACCATGTATATGGCGAAAAAGCCCGTAATAGTGATTCCCTTCTGCGGATCGCGTTTCGGGATCAGCCTGTGCTTATCCAGCTTTTTGCAGGCCGGCATGACAGCTGCGATCGGCGGTGGATAGAATACCACTCGGCGGTTGCCATTGTTTTTGAATTGTACTGTGCTTACCATCAGGTACAGTGCCGTCATTTTGCAGTGCTACTATAAAAAAAAATGAACCTTACATAATTAATGACTGGTCCCTTGCCGCGTATACGGATGGACAATCTTTTACGTCACATTTGTATACAGAAATAAAACTTGTTAATAAAGAAGTGTATAATAAAATCTACGTATAAATAAAAAAAACAGACAAACACTTCTGTTTCGACCTTGAAACCATCTTTTGACGTTAGGTATTCATTCGTCAATTTTTTACTATGAACTATTGTGTTATTAAATTATTTTTGATATCGAGTTACAATATAATTTAATTTTATGTTCTCTGATTTAACTACTCATTTAACTAATAACACAATAATTTTGAATACCTTTGCCATTTGATAGCAATCAACTCACGATATATTGCTTCTAATATTATTTAATACACCTACATCTTGACCTATTAGTCATTTTTATATAAAACATGTCTAAATCGAACTGACTACGCTATTGACCAAGCAAGGTCTTAACAGCTTCACCGGACTACTAAGGCGAGCGCTTAAGGCACTCAGCCGATTTTATTTTTACAATGTATAACGCATCAACTACTCATTCTATTGTGAACAATATTTAGGCTCTATAGTTTTCGCTCTAAAACATTTTCCCGTCCTTAGAATTCCGAAGGCCGTACAAATATTGCAAATAAAGTGCTTAATCGGAGGAGGTTCGTCCTGCAAGTTATTAATTTATACTACAGAACATATCACATAGAGAATCACAGAGTACGTTATATAAATAGAGGTCGCACTCGTTCTTTCCAATCAGCGCCTCTATAATACGAGTTTTGAACTATCATTGTTGGTTATAAATGTACATTTATAGCTATGTATGTATGCATACAGCGGTACTGCGTAAATCCTATACAAGTTTTTGATTATTTTTATTTGTAATGAATATATTCATCGTAAGGCATATCTAAATCCAAGTATGTATATGCAGGAGTCAATGTTTATAAGTAGAACCGGACAGAGATAAAATTGTTTGTGAGAGACAAGAAAATTTAAGGGAGCTCTCGTAACAAATACGTAAACAAAGTGAATGAAAACAAAGAGTTGAAAGTTGTCAGTTTGAAATGTCAAAATTAATTGTCATCCACCATCTTTTGTTATCAAACTTGCCAAAAAAATTATATAACAGTGCCATCTAGGGAGTGGATTGATAAACAAAAATAGACGAGCCTTTTCCATACAAATCCGATTCTAAGAAGTGAAAATAGTGTATAGAGAATGGTGTACGTGTAACTGTTAATGAAAGTGATATAATAATTGTGTACTCAGGCCAAGCAATACAGTATAAACTCAAAGACTTGATACGCACTAAGGAAATTAGAAGCCACAAGTAACTATGAAATATATCGCTGTCACTACAGTCCTATTCTTCGCATAAAAATATCTGTGTTCATTGAAATACATAGACAAAGATTACAAATGTATTAGACACAAGGCTGGCACGGTAAAACGAAGGTCAATAGTCCTATTAAACCAAAGTGCGTTGTATTGCCTCATCACCACGGACAGCTGTCGACTATGTTGTGTTGTGCCAAAAGTATACTCTAATGTAGTAATTCCAAATTAAGCTGACAACATAAAAAATGCTCAATGCTAAGTCTCTTTGTCATAATTTTTATAATAAAAAGCAATATGACGTCACAGTACAATCTAAAACAATGGTGACCGAGTTCGGCAATCCATTCTCATGTTACGTATATTTTAGTATAGTACTACTCTCTCTCACTTCCTGACTATTTGTCCCACATGGTGGTGGGGTCAGCCTTCCGTATTTTACTTCTCCACTTCGCTCTGTCCTTGACATCGTCTTCGGTAACTTTGCACTCGTTCATGTCCTTTAGAACTACACCCTTCCAATTTGTTTTGGGCCTACCTCTGGGTCTTGGACCAGGAAGAGATAGTTGGAGTGTTAAATTCCCTACGTACGTAGTACTACTATGTTACTTTAAAATGCTCGCCTGCCTAACTACAAATGCTTAAGTGGATACGAAGGTTTTGGTTATTCACTACAAATGTATTCCACTGTTTTGTCTTTGCGTAGTCCGGTGAAGCTGTAAAGATAGCGTGTATCGTAGTCAGTTCGAAAAAAAAATGTTATGCTTTTGCATAATAGAACTATATCAAATATTTATATATCATATAGTCTGTATCTATGGCAGCCATGTTCTTACGTTATATTTTACCACAGATTATACGTTATAAAATCAGTGAGTCTTATATACTAGCTGACCCGTGGTGCCCACTTTGTCGGGCGGTAATAGGCATTATCAAACTACAACTTTAAGGCAGCGTTCGTAAGAAACGTTTTCGTTCGACCATTTTTTCTGCGACTCCCCAGATATTACCCCCTATAACCTCAAAGGAAAAAATACCCCGATTTTAAAACATTTTTCATTGTTGCTCCGCTCCTATTTGTCTTAGCGTGATGATATATAGCCTATAACCGTTCTCGATGAATGAGCTATATAACACTGAAAGAGTTATTCAAATCGGACCAGTCGTTCCTGAGATTACCCCTTACAACGCCACAACGTTACAAACTCACAACGTCACAAACTTTACCTCTTTATAATATTAGTATAGATAAAACTAGACCATTATATATCAGTTTTCAGACATCTCATAAACAAATGAAACGAATATGACAAAAAAGAAAAACATACAGACACAACCAAAGTCCCTCATAAATTGATTTCGAAGAAGAATTAAAATGTATAATATAATTGGAAGAAAAAAACAGGGGTAGGTATCCAAAACTATAATTTCGTCTTTTTTAATGTTTGTAAAATCAGTTTAATCTACATTTGTCTCTCTCGCACCCTATTTTATAGTTCGAGAACAATGAGATAGCAAAAAATTCCTATTAACACCTACCTTTATAAAGGTGTGCGTTTCCTCTTAAGAAGAAAGCTATCCGCAAAGCACCTATTGATATATTCCAGTAGAAACACTTGACAGCCAATGTAACTACTAAGTACATCTTCGCTTAACACCGATTGAGATTGTGGTCAAAGTTTAAATTTATAAAATGAAAAAAGTAGAATAATATTTTACGTTTTTATTGCTGACGGTACAATTTTGAGAACTGCTGATTGAAGTTGGCGTGGATACGATCATGTTCTCATTTGAAACGTATAGCATATTGGAATGGTTTTTAAAATAATATTATATATTTATAACACTATTTGCAGACACCAATCTACAATTTTTGTATGCGATATGATCGAATTTCAATCACTAAACGACCTCTAATTTATATGTCTGTGACCGATTGGGTCGCAAATATCGTGATTGTAAATCCGTCATGGTGACTATCTTTGGGTTCGTCACGTTTTCAAATCAAGCAGTTATAACCAGTTGTTGAAAAGTATGTAGACTCGTATTACTCTCTGAGCGATGGTCATTATTTTTGGACTGCATTGTTCTTACTATTAGATACAGTGCATATTAGATAAAAGCCAATTCCATTTCATATAATATATTAATATTAAGAGTTGACTTTAACTTAAGTGCACAGGGTGAATACACTTGAATAACTGTTCTCTGCGCAGAAACGGTACTCGCAAAACCAGCGCGGGTTTTGATGCAGGCTTATCGGAACTTTCTTATGTTTAAAATTAGACCAGTTCTACAAGACAATAATATAAAATTTAAGGCCTTAAATACTTTTTTCGAGTCTAAACGCGTATATTTTTTTACCGCTTTAAACCCGTCATAGTAACTTCTTTTAAATTTGTCCCATTTCGGAATGAACCTGTATGCCACTAAAATGCCTGTAGGCAGACATGACAACGACGACCATCTATGGGCTGCAAATCTCATGGTAATGAAGAAGTCACCGGGATGTTGGTATCGGTTACTATCATATATAGTGTTGTTCCTCATGGTAAAATACACAAACGATGCCAAATAAAGTAATCAGTTACATTTCTTAAGTAAAGCATTTTACTAACGGTGAAAGTAAACCAAAGTCAGTACTTTGAAATTTAAATATGACAGTCATATTTAATGGTATATGATATTCAGTTTGAATGATTCGATATCTAATTGATGAAGGCGTTACTTTGCGGAAATCCATCATTAAATATTACAATGGATGATACTTTGCACTTCTGCCTCGAATTGATTACCAGCTACCAAATATCATTGGAGCAAAACAAGTTTGATTTTGTTCGCGTGACGTTTACCTGCAATTATGCGCGAAATTGTTAAAAAACTTCGTGGAACTAAAATAAAAACTTATTTGTTGCAATGAGACATGGCAGTGGCAAATCAGTTTCAGGCCGAAAGTGCAAAGTAACTTCTAATATTCGAAAAGGGAAACTTGTACTGTAATAAAAGCTTCTTTGAATTGAACAGTGAGCTAAAGTGAACCGTCACGGTCAGGTCGATGATGCTGAAGCACACACAGTCGTAAGCACAACGACATCTTTATAAGATTGTTATATTTTAATAATATATTGGATTGAATAATATTTACTAGACCAGTGGTCAACATTTGACATAGTTTAAAGGGATTGATTTTTTAAAGGGATAAATATTATAATAATAGTTGTATGTTATAATATCATTGTTGAATGTAGAATGAAAAAGGGTAATTGGAACGTAAGAATAAAATAATACATACAATCGAGCATAGCAACCTCCTTCACAACCTTTTTTGAAGTCCTTTATTGACAGATGTCAAAATGTCTTTTTTATTTACATGTGTGTATATGTTGTGTAAAATTGAAGCAGTATCGTGAGTAATGCATATTTTAATTAATTTAACGTACTTCTAATGCATTTTATATAAAATAAATAGCTTACTGCACTTCTCCTCCATATAAACTTTAACTATGCCAAATTTCAAGTTCATCCGTTCGCCCAATTCCGTTAAAAAGGGGTACAAAGATTAGGCTTCACGTATTAATATAATATTTATACCACGTAATCATTGACATAAAAACTCAAGACGTACAGTCTCGAACAAAATTAGCGCTCAAAACCGGCCCGCAATATCTCCCCAATATTATACGATAAACTTATGATTTCGCAAATTCAACCTTTACCTTTACCTGAATGATTTAAAGTTGTTTTTACAAGGACACAAGCGACGCGAGTCCATTTGAAATGACTGCATAATCCAAAATTATGCACTCATTTTTGTGTGCCGTCTGTCAGACGTTAAGCGTGCACCTTGGGTTTTTGTATATCAATGCACGCAATTAATATATTCGCCTTTCTTTCGAAGATCAACATCTTATAAATATTTTATAGATTTTTGGTGTTTATATTATGACAAATAAATATGCATATCTAATGCGATAAAATTAAAACACTTTCAGAAGTAACCTACATTATATAAAATAAATTATTAGCTTAAATTATATCTATATTATTACAGTTATAATAATGAAACCGTTTTTAAACAGTTATAATAATGAATCCGTTTTTAGCACACTTTTTTATTAGCTTAATTTGTATGTGTTTGCGTGTAACGGAAACTTTTAAATTATTTTTCAACCAATAATTTGAAGTTGTGCACACGTATTAAAAATCGACGATAATGCAATAAATTTCATATCATTAATCTAATGTCTCGACCGGAATAATTCCAATAAATCATTACAGATTATACGTGAACCAGATTATAAGCAAAATTATTATTGTCTGTAGGATATTACTTTGAGGTTCAATTTTGTTTAGAGGCTAAGACCTAATTTAAAATAATATTGCTTGTCTGTAAAGTCGGTTAACGGACGATAATTCTATGTAATAACGCCATAAGATAACATTGATGAAAAATTGCAAACTTTTCTGAATTGAATTATTCTATATATAGATAGATGCGTCACAAGGCGAACGCTTAGGCCAATCGCGCCTCTCTATCGCTTGTTCCGCGCTCATGCTTGCACGCTCGGCTCAGGCGGAGCGTGACAATGAGTCATACTTTTTCGTGCGTACAGCTAGTGTTCATCGTTATAAGATCGAGTTATCACGTCAAAAACTTTTTTTAAGTATACACGTTTTATTTAATAGGAATTGAAAGATTTCTAACACCATATAAGCTTAAAATGTAATTAAATTCACTAAAAAAACTCTAAAAATCTACATTGTAATAACAATTAGATTTGAAAAAATGTTATTGAATTTAAATATAGAACAATTAATATCATGCACTTTACGTTTTATGTACGTCATAGTTTTTTTTTTAGAGTCTTTACCTTCATTTTAAGGTTATAACAAAAAAAGAATATAGAATTGGAAATTATTCTACATCTCTTAGACAAAGTAATGTTAAAATTATTGTTTTTATTTATATTGATATTCATTTATTTTTCAATTTACATTGTCCTAAGAGTGTGTTTATATTTTTTTTAACTATCATTTTATTTTTATATTAATGTTTTCTCTCTGTATTCAAAATTATTTTAATATACAAGACGGATAACTAAACTCGGTGAACTGTGAGATCAGAAGTCAAAAACATTCAATTTTATCGGTATCTCAATACAAAATTACTCAATTTGGTTACATCGTAATTTGCGTTATTTTTATTATTTACATAATCGAAATGTATATTATTAGAAAGGATAAGTTTTTATTTCACAAGCAAAATGCAAGGCTACCAAAACATCATATTGAATAAATCATAATTATACCATAATAAGCAAAATCGAACAGTTTTCGAAAATAAAACCTCTTTAGCCCTATTGCGATTTGAAACTCGGTTAGAACAAAACACAATATTAAAAAGAGATAAATATACACATGTATAAGATTTAAAGTACTATAAGAATGAGATAGCATATATTATATAGTGTTGCTTACGTTCCCGGTCTTATTATTGTATATTGCACTACCTTATAGTTGCTCTAGTATGAACGTTGTAGTAGTCCGGTGAAGCTGTTAAGACCTTGCTAGGTCAATAACATAGACAATTCGAAAAAAAAGAAAAAAAAAGAGCGTTATATATGTGCGTGGGTGTGTGTGTGTGTTTATAAATGCATGCGGGCGCTTGGGTATTACAATATCTTGGGAAATGCGTCATAACCAGCTGGGTTATTGTTCGCGTATATCGTTTATATGAATATTTTATCATTATTTGAATGTTTCACTTCTACCGCATGTGAACTGCAGATTTGCTTTTAATTGCAATTACTACCTTGAATTGATATTACTATGCGCTTTTAAAGTTAGCGTTGCGTACTTGTATTCTAAGTATGATTGTTCATATAATATCTACTAATAAATATATAGTTATGTTTTTGCACTTGGTACTATGTTTTCATATTATTACGACATTATCTAGTTCTGGCCTAGCACTTTAGACTTTACTTAAAAATCTGTCATTAAGCACCTTTTATACCTTTCCAGCTGTGGAACTGGAGAGTCAGTCTCTTGTCTAGACTGATCCTTATTTCTGAGGTTATTTTTATAAGACTAGATTGTGCCTGCGATTTTGCCTCAGTTAATGTGGAACCTATGAAACTGTACTATTTTATGAATGAGTCCCTTTTTGTTCCCCTGCCCATAGTTACGCAAAATTTATGATAATAGGTCAAGTAGTTAAGATGATATTTCTGTGAACGGAATAGAAATTAAGCCAAAACTGAACGTGTCAAATTGATAATACGAGGTGTTTAATTAATTCTAAAGTTCAATCACATAACAAAAAGGTTGCTGACAGCTGTTCTAACCTTCGCAAACGACACGTACCGCGTCTCGATATGACGCGATCTACAACCACATAGTTAAGTATTTATTATTCCATAGTTATTTATTTGATTCCGGTATGTAAAATCTTTACATTACGATCTTATACTATCTCTTGTATATAAAATGATATGTTCTCGATTTATAGGTTCGCGGCGACGTTCATTCGAGGGAATTAATATTTCTTTTTAACTAAATAGTGCAATTATTGTACAACGGATGGCGCGGGGGTCGTTTCAGCAAATTAGGATATTTTATATAGTTTCCGGCGTTTTAAATCTGGTTTTGATAACCAAATTGAAAGAAGTATAATAAGGAAAGATATTAAAGGACAAAAAAAATCATATTAATCTAGATAATAAAAATTATTCATGGAACATTAGAACACTTTCGCTTAGATGAAATTGCGGACATCACCTCGATTCAAAAATATATATTTATTTAAGCTCCATTCTAAAAACATATTTATGTTGAAACAAATTTAATATGTAGATCACCCGTCAGAACTTTGAAGCTTAAAATGTAATAGTATTAGCTTTTGGACGTAGCTTCACTCATGTTAATGTAGGCTTTGAAAATTATAAGCCTATTTTTTTTATTCTGTAGCAAACCATAATCTTGAAGAACTTCGTTTTTAACCGAAATAAAAAATTGTAAGGCTAAAAGATCCCATCAGACTTCGTAACTATATAATAATAAACATAAATACAGTGGTACAACAAAATAATCCCAAGGAGGGATGATGTCAGGCAGGCGGCCGATCGTAAAAATTAAGCCAAATCATATACCACAACATGACAAACATGTTGTACTGACCCTAATTATGTGGCATAAGGGTAAGAAGAAGAAGACTCAAGGGCCGCACCTTTTTTCTTCTTTCATTTATTTTAATAATCATGTTAGAATCGTTAGAACTATTATTATATTTACTTAACTATTATACTTTAGATTTGTAATCGAGATTATCGCCTTTACGGGAACTTATAAAGCAATATTACTCAGTGATAATGTAGCTTACTAATGGTGAATGAATTTTTTAAATCGGTTAATTACGTACAAAAAATACGTCATCATCGTAAAAATTACGTACTTCGTAATTACGTAAATCGAACTTTATCTTTATAAGAGTGGCATAGATAAAAATATATATATATGTACTTCAAAATATATCATTTTTTATTACTCAGTAGTGTATTTTTATTAACACAATCGTCGCAATATACGTACGATCCGTTTGATGGTAAGCAGTCAGATGGACACTTGGAACACTATAACTTGTCAAACTTAGGTGATACTTTTGATTGATCACACCATGAAGGGTTGTATTTTTTTGGTCAACATGTATTACTAGGAAATGTCGTACTTAATTGCTTAGTACCACCCACTTATCATAGCGTAGTGCCACGTATCGAGCAACCACAAATTATATCCTATTATTCCTTAATATTAAAGTTATTTAATATTATCTATTACGTAACTATTACGTCTTGTCTTGTCTTGTCCGTGGTTTTTGGCATCGATATGCACTGCTAACCAGACAGAGGTGTTATAAGGAATATGTAAATATCCAATGATATTATAACTACATACCTATAGATACGTCATAAGCAACGTATAACTATTTCTTTTTCTTGACCGAAGCTACGAGCAAATTCTAGAATATTATAATTTATTCTGGCATTATTTTGCAATATCTTTGTAGTGAAAACTTCGTTTGGGTGTGTTGAGCGGTATTTTTGACAGGTGATTAATTTATAAGTTCGTATCATGGCATCCCCCCTCCCTAACAACACAGGCCGGCGCGCACTTGCAACTACCCTGGTGTTGCTAGTGTCTATGGATCGCGTTGATCACTTACCATCAGATGACCCAGGTGGCCCCTATAATATAAAAAAAAAAACAGAATACATTCTATTATATTGAATTTTTACTTCTGTCGGCAGTGGGATGGTATGGTCGATTCCTCGATTTTTTTTATATAAGCACTCGAAATTTATATCTTAATACTTTCTACAATTCACTCTACTTACAAATTCTCTGTGAATTTGACGTTGTTTTCTCAGTGGACTCAATAATTACGATTATACTATCTAATGAACGTACCACTAAATCAAATATCACAAACTCAACATTAGTGGCCATGAATTTGTCAATAATACGTAGCTACATTGCAAAACTATTCAACAAGCGGATAGAAATTGTGAAATTCTACGCTTCTCGTACACGAAAGACAGACGCAAGTTTGTTACGACCTTCAGTGTCCATTTTAAAATATGTTCTTACTGTTTGAGATTTCTAGCTTTTAATTAATTCTAAAGTTCAATCACATAACAAAAAGGTTGCTGACAGCTGTTCTAACCTTCGCAAACGACACGTACCGCGTCTCGATATGACGCGATCTACAACCACATAGTTAAGTATTTATTATTCCATAGTTATTTATTTGATTCCGGTATGTAAAATCTTTACATTACGATCTTATACTATCTCTTGTATATAAAATGATATGTTCTCGATTTATAGGTTCGCGGCGACGTTCATTCGAGGGAATTAATATTTCTTTTTAACTAAATAGTGCAATTATTGTACAACGGATGGCGCGGGGGTCGTTTCAGCAAATTAGGATATTTTATATAGTTTTCGGCGTTTTAAATCTGGTTTTGATAACCAAATTGAAAGAAGTATAATAAGGAAAGATATTAGAGGACAAAAAAAAATCATATTAATCTAGATAATACAAATTATTCATGGAACATTAGAACACTTTCGCTTAGATGAAATTGCGGACATCACCTCGATTCAAAAATATATATTTATTTAAGCTCCATTCTAAAAACATATTTATGTTGAAACAAATTTAATATGTAGATCACCCGTCAGAACTTTGAAGCTTAAAATGTAATAGTATTAGCTTTTGGACGTAGCTTCACTCATGTTAATGTAGGCTTTGAAAATTATAAGCCTATTTTTTTTATTCTGTAGCAAACCATAATCTTGAAGAACTTCGTTTTTAACCGAAATAAAAAATTGTAAGGCTAAAAGATCCCATCAGACTTCGTAACTATATAATAATAAACATAAATACAGTGGTACAACAAAATAATCCCAAGGAGGGATGATGTCAGGCAGGCGGCCGATCGTAAAAATTAAGCCAAATCATATACCACAACATGACAAACATGTTGTACTGACCCTAATTATGTGGCATAAGGGTAAGAAGAAGAAGACTCAAGGGCCGCACCTTTTTTCTTCTTTCATTTATTTTAATAATCATGTTAGAATCGTTAGAACTATTATTATATTTACTTAACTATTATACTTTAGATTTGTAATCGAGATTATCGCCTTTACGGGAACTTATAAAGCCATATTACTCAGTGATAATGTAGCTTACTAATGGTGAATGAATTTTTTAAATCAGTTAAATAGTTTATCCATTACGTACTTCGTAATTACGTAAGTCGAACTTTTCTCTTTATAAGAATGGCATAGATAAAAAAATATATATATGTACTTCAAAATATATCATTTTTTATTACTCAGTAGTGTATTTTTATTAACACAATCGTCGCAATATACGTACGATCCGTTTGATGGTAAGCAGTCAGATGGACACTTGGAACACTATAACTTGTCAAACTTAGGTGATACTTTTGATTGATCACACCATGAAGGGTTGTATTTTTTTGGTCAACATGTATTACTAGGAAATGTCGTACTTAATTGCTTAGTACCACCCACTTATCATAGCGTAGTGCCACGTATCGAGCAACCACAAATTATATCCTATTATTCCTTAATATTAAAGTTATTTAATATTATCTATTACGTAACTATTACGTCTTGTCTTGTCTTGTCCGTGGTTTTTGGCATCGATATGCACTGCTAACCAGACAGAGGTGTTATAAGGAATATGTAAATATCCAATGATATTATAACTACATACCTATAGAGACGTCATAAGCAACGTATAACTATTTCTTTTTCTTGACCGAAGCTACGAGCAAATTCTAGAATATTATAATTTAATCTGGCATTATTTTGCAATATCTTTGTAGTGAAAACTTCGTTTGGGTGTGTTGAGCGGTATTTTTGACAGGTGATTAATTTATAAGTTCGTATCATGGCATCCCCCCTCCCTAACAACACAGGCCGGCGCGCACTTGCAACTACCCTGGTGTTGCTAGTGTCTATGGATCGCGTTGATCACTTACCATCAGATGACCCAGGTGGCCCCTATAATATAAAAAAAAAAACAGAATACATTCTATTATATTGAATTTTTACTTCTGTCGGCAGTGGGATGGTATGGTCGATTCCTCGATTTTTTTTATATAAGCACTCGAAATTTATATCTTAATACTTTCTACAATTCACTCTACTTACAAATTCTCTGTGAATTTGACGTTGTTTTCTCAGTGGACTCAATAATTACGATTATACTATCTAATGAACGTACCACTAAATCAAATATCACAAAGCCAACATTCGTGGCATTGAATTTGTCAATAATACGTAGATACATTGCAAAACTATTCAACAAGCGGATAGAAATTGTGAAATTCTACGCTTCTCGTACACGAAAGACAGACGCGAGTTTGTTACGACCTTCAGTGTCCATTTTAAAATATGTTGATACTGTTTGAGATTTCTAGCTCAACCGTTACAAAGTTAAGAAACGCTGTATCTACTATAATTAACTATAATTCTACTACAGATCTAATAATAATTCTAATATTAATATACAACTTACTGATTTGCCGGATTCTGAATTTAAACGCCATGTCAAGCGGGTTTTAGTGTCAAAAGGCTATTGTAGAGTGGATCAATATGTGAACGATGGTGATGTCTGGAATTGACTCATCTCTGTGCATCCATTAAAAACATTTGTTTGTGAAATGTACCTAATGTATTCTAAATGTTTATATATAAATTTCTTCTGTACGTGTGTATGTCACTGAACTCCTCCTAAAGGGCTGCACCGATTTTGATGAAATTTTGTGTGCGTGTTCCAGTGGATCCGAGAATGGTTTAGATTCACAATTAGAACCGGTAGGTGGCACTGCGGCTGAATTTTAGGATTTTTTATTATTATCAAGGCAGGACAACGTCCGCCGGGCCCGCTAGTATTGTTTATATTTGTTAAAAAGATAAACCAGATCGAGTTTCTTGCCGGTTCTTCTCGATGACTGGGTTGTTTCCTGAACCGGTGGTAGTTTTGACGTTCATAAGTGACTTCTTAGAGTCTAAATTGTATAAAGTGTTTATGATTTTGATTTTGAAACTAACGGGCCTGGCGTACGTTATCCCGCCCTTTTTATTTTTTTATTTTTTCTCCATGGGGGAATCCCTAACGGATATCCATCTCGCCGGGCAGCAGAGGATGGATATGCCCGAGTCGCACGGACTAAAACCCCATGGTACCTTCTTACACCTTTTGGCCGGAGGAGCAGGGACTGTCTAATCGACACTACACCTGCTCCTCCAACAGGTGTTGTCCCCTCCTAAGGGACCCAAACTGCGGCCTGAGAGGTCAAGATGGTGGACCCCTCAAGGGGAAATGGGTGTTACTCCCCCTAACATTATCCCGCCCTGATGAATCACTTTATCTACTGGTGTAAGCCGCATGACAATCCGTTCAGTAGTTTTTGAGTTTATCATGAACAGACATGGCCGAGAACTTTGCTTTACAATAAATATGAAGTGATTACGCTCAGTTTGACCTATTCTAATGAAATTTCACACAAAAGCCGATCATATCGTGCACGGGATGCGATAAATTTTGTAACTCTAGCTGATAGCCGCGACTTCGTTTGCATCGTTTATTTTCTTAATCAACGTCCGCCGGCCCGCTATTATTGTATATAATTGTTAAAAAGATAAACCAGATCGAGTTTTTTGCCGGTTCTTCTCGATGACTTTTATAGTTTTGACGTTCATAAGTGATTTCTTAGTGCCTAAATTGTACAAAGTGTTTTTGATTTTTAAACTAACGGGCCCGGCGGATGTTTACCTGCCTTGATAATAATAAAAAATCCTAAAATTCAACCGCAGTGCCACCTACCGGTTCCAATTGTGAATCTAAACCATTCCCGGATCCACTGGAACACGCCCTGATAATTAAAAAAAACCTTGAGAAATTATATAACTAAACCTTCCTCATGAGTCCCTTTATCTACTGCCGCATAAAGCCGCATGAAAATTCGTTCAGTAGTTTTTGAGTTTATCACGAACAGACATAGCCGAGAACTTTGCTTTATAATATGATTACGGTCAGCTTGGCCTATTCTAATGAAATTTCACACAAAAGCATGGTCGGCTATCATCGTTCATCGTTTCGGCGATCATCGTGCACGGGATGCGATAAATTCTGTAACTCTAGCTGATAGCCGTGACTTCCTCTACATCGTTTATTATCTTAATCTCTCTTATCTTTAATCTCTTATCTTAATCTTTCTTATATCTCAAAGGGGTTAGGCAGCGTTTTCGGTGGGAACTCCCTGACTCTTTGACTTTTTACGAAATTCTAACAATTATCGTATATTTCAACCAATTTGCACAAAACATTGACAAATTATATACTTCCACCATCCTCATGAGTCACTTTATCTACTGGTGAAAACCGCATGAAAACCCGTTCAGTCGTTTTGGAGCTTATCGCGAACAGACAGACAGACGTGGCAGAGGTCTTTGTTTTATTATATGTAGTATACCACTTTGGCACATATTTGTAGCCTTGAGGGTTCGTGTCATTTGTCACCGGTGGAGTGAAATAAAACAATGAAGGTGTTCTATTGACTGCCCTTTTAATACATATGTAATACAAGTTATAATATAAACTGAGATACAAATTTTACAAATAATACTTAACCGTTGATCGATAGTCTATCGCAAAACGTGACTCAACATTGACAAAGGTAGATTAAAGATAAATTGAAATTGTACGAATACGTTAGTCATCTATAAAAAATAGTGCGTGGAGTCCCTCCGCGCGGAAGAAGTGAAGCTTCGTAATGTGGAAATGAAAATAGGAAGGGGTAGAAATGGAATTTTAGTGAAATCATATTGTTTCTTTAATACAGACTTTATTAACATTGCTTACAATTCACAATTGATCGCATCTTTTAATTATATTTTCGAGTGGAGAAATATCGAAATCTATCACTTTTACAATGGGATTATAATAACTAAAGTAAGATACGAAATGTTTGATTATTTTTCTCACTTTATCTCTTTCTATTCCCCCTCCCCAGGAGCGTTGAACGTTTAACGCAACCTTGTTGGAAGTCGCATTAGAAGTTTCACTTCAATAATTACGATCCATCTACTTGACTACAAACTAATTGATTTTCAAATATTTACAGTTTATAAAATGAAGATAAAACAAGAACTGCTGGTTCAACCGTCAGGCGACGTCTGGAAAAATATTCGTGTCGAACTCAAAGAAGATGTGACGACCAATGACAGAGATGTGCAGACAATCAGAGAGTGGCTTAAGAAGCAACCGCATTTACCTGATGACTGGGGTAAATATATTTTAGTTATTATTAATTGAAGCACAGTTTGCGTAACATAATTATTCCATTCATACAGACGGATATGAGATGTCGTCACCATTGAACCTAATATTCTCTACATCTTCTCTACATATTTCTTATGCAGCCCTTTACAAGTAGATTTATATCATAGGAAGCAAACGAACTGTTGGGTCACCTGATATGATCACCGCCGTCCATAGACACTAGCAACACTAGGGGACGTACAAGTCCGTTGCCAGCCTGTGTGTGGATGAGGTGGAGAGGGGTGTCTGCCCCTCTCACTGACCGAACGAAATGCAACAATGCAAGCAGTGTGACTTCACGTCCTTCTGTGAGAGAGCGGTGGTACCCCGGGCGAGCCGACCCATTCATGCTGAAACCAGTAATAGCTTCAGCGTGGCTCTACTACCTACAGAATTTATGGAATTTATTAGTTAATTAATTAATGTTAGTTCACGGATTAGTGGAAGTACATTAGGATATCGCGTTGATAAACTTAGAGTTTTGCATGGTGGGTAGGGCTTGCTCTAAGCCCGGCTGATAATTTAACACCCTCAGTTTAATCGCTAAAGAACCTATATGTGTACTCCGGCAGCAACATTTTAGCGTCGGTCCCACTCTAGATTCAGTAGTTACTACTTTTGACTATGTCGTTACAATATCAGATGGGACTGTAGTCAAACCTTAATAAAATACTACAAAGTATTAAAAAAACAGTAATGTTAGTACGTTCGATAGACTTGGAGTATTTTTAACGTAGTACAATATAGTGACGATACTGTATCTGTGTGTTTTTTTTTTTATCATCGGAGGCACACGAACAGGTGGATCATCTGATGTAAGTGATCTCCACCGTCCATAGACACTTGCAACACCAGGGGAGTCGCAAGTGCGATGCCCGCCTGTGTTGGGACGGGAGGAAGGGAAGGGGAAGGGGAAAGTGGAAGGGGATGGGAGGTGGTTCTCCGGTGCTCTCACTGACCGAACGGAACGCAACAATGCAAGCACTGCTACTTCACGTCGGTTTTCTGTGAGAGGGTGGCCGGGCGAGCCGACCCATTCATGCTGAAACCAGTAATAGCTTCAGCGTGGCTCTACCACCTAATAAAGTCTCTATGTCACTGTGTAGTTCAAAATTAAGGGCAACCATATAGATCATTTCGTTTGCCACAATCTCACCTGATTATTTCAAATAACGATGGTCCCATACATTGAAATAGAGTTCGGCGAGTGGTTTAGAGATCATATCGTTTGCCACAATCTCACCTGATTATTTCAAATAACGATGGTCCCATATATTGTTCGTTCGTCAAGTGGTTTAAATTTGACCATATTCGATATTTTTATTAAGTTTAATAATATTGGCGTTATTTTTTCTATAGAGTGCAGAGTCACTAATTGCGTTGGTATCTGTTGGCGCTTTAAATTAGTTAGTTGGCTACAAACCGACTGTTATGGATATTTCATAGATGGCGCCACGTTTTAATTATGTATTTCTTTTTCAACTCCAGTTTAGTTTATGGTACATGTGTTCTGTTAATTTATTTGTTTTAGACAGACTCATTATCCCATAATACCAAATACTTTATAATAATTTTAATTGAACGGGTACTGAACCATAGCAACGAGTGGTCGGTTCACTCTATATAATCAATATAACCTAATTCTAACCTAATCTATATAACCAACCATGTTATAAACTTATCTTAGTAATTATGTTTTTGACTAGAGTTTAATTGAAGGTGGTAGCATAGAAAAGGAACTATTTATAAGCTGAAATCCTAACAACTGCAATCAAATTTTTTACAATCTTAGATTCTTACTAACTTATAATCAATATAACCTAATTCTAACCTAATCTATATAACCAACCATGTTATAAACTTATCTAAGTAATTATGTTTTTGACGAGCGTTTAATTGAAGGTAAAAGAGATAGAGAGATAGAAAAGGACCTATTCATAAGCTGAAATACTAACAACTGCAATCAAATTTTTTACAATCTTAGATTCTTACTAACTATTCATACTATAATCACTGTTTTTCTTCAACAACAGATTTGAACGCTTGGCCTCCGATTATCTATCAGAGCGTACTACCACTTAAAGTTTGTTTTGTTATGAACAATTTACAATCTCAGCTACTTTATCTTGATCGAATCTTTAACGTTACGCAGCGGTTTATTCTATGCCATATTATTTAGAAGCAACATTTCAATTGACAATCAACTCGATATTATTGCGTTGTGTGCATAATGAGTGTGCACCTGCGTGAACCATTGCGTAGAATGTTGTGATTTATATCTATATTTCTCTTACATTTTCCATGTGGGACGTTGTCTCCAGTTAAAGAATATAACATACTTTCAGCATAGATTTATATGTATCCGTATAAAATATTTCGCCTTCTATTCGAAGTAAATTATGGGTGAGCAAATAAATATCATCACCTTTTTTGGTCTAGCTCTTTTACGCTTAATTTGTTCATTTGAGGTCAACTTCAGTTAATATCTAAAGTTGCATGATTACATGCAAGTAGCTTTCATCATTTAGTTTCCTTAAGTCTTTATGGGTCTATATATATCTACGCTTCCTAAGTAGTCTAACGAGCGAAGACAATACACGTCCATTTTACTTTGGAACCCTATTTTCCATTTAATTTTAAGATCAAAGTCTTAAATATATAACAATTAATTGATATAAATATTACAAAAGTACCAATATTATATTTATTAGTTTAAACATCAATAAATCCTATTGATTCAGCAGAATTTCGCTTGACCTAAGTTTAAAAAAAAAGGTAAAAAGTTAGAATGTATATACTTATACTAGCCGACCCGGCTACGTTGCTGTGGGCTCAGTTAGTATGTGTTGAATTAAAATTATGATAATGTATCTTGTATTATGGGTAAATGGATTTTTTTTTATGTCATAGGCGGCAAATGAACATACACCACCGTCCATGGACACTATCAACACCAGAGGAGTCGCAAGTGTGTTGCCACCCTTTGGGGGAATGGTTAGGGGAGGGAGAGCAGAGAGCAGAGGAGAGGGGAGGTGGGCCTCCGGCGCTCTCACTGACCGAACAAAACGCAACAATGCAAGCACTGTTACTTCATGTTGGTTTTCTATGAGAGGGTGGTACTACCCCGAACGAGCCGACCCATTCATGCTGAAATCAGTAATAGTTTCAGCGTGGCTCTACCACCATTATGTTTAAAAACTTGATACAGAAAAAGCGAGGTAACGTATGAATACGTGGACCATAAAATAAACTTTATGGTGGTAGAGCCACGCTGAAACTATTACCGGTTTCGGCATGAATGGGTCGGCTCGACCGGGATAGTACCACCCTCTCATAGAAAACTGACGTGAAGTAACAGTGCTTGCATTCTTGCGTTTCGTTCGGTCAGTGAGATCACCGGAAGCCCACCTCCCCTCTCCTCTGCTCTCTCCTCTCCCTCCCCTAACAATTCCCCCAAAGAGTGGCAACACACTTGCGACTACTCTGGTGTTGATAGTGTCCATGGACGGTGGTGATCACTTAACATCAGGTGACCCACCTTTTCGTTTGCCACCTATGACATAAAACAAAAACTTAACTTGAAAAAGAAATGAAAACATGGCACCATCTATGAGATATAACAGTCGAAACCTAAAGTTTTCTGTCAATTTAAAGCGCCTTCTATCAGAGACTGATGAAACTTTAAATCAAGAACAATAATCAACATTGACGATAATTTAATTTGTAATTAAGAAATATTAAAACCATTAATCGAAATATAAATTATCCAATCTCTAAAGTTAGACCAAATTGTACATAAATGCCAAATTTCATGAAGATCCGTTGAGTCATTTCGAAGTTCATCGTGGACAAAAATCATGACACTGGATTTTTATATAATTACTTCTCTAGCAAACTAAATTAGCCAAAGATATAAAATATTATAGAATTTATGTTTTACATTTGCAGAGGTTGGACCGATAATGACTTTCTTGAGAGGTAGCAGCTTCTCCTTAGAGAAGTGCAAACGAAAGTTAGACATGTACTTCACAATGAAGGCTGCCTGCCCGGAATTTTTCTCAAATCGGGACGCCACTAGGCCAGACCTCGTGGAAATATTGTTGAATAAAATGTAAGTGTCATCATTATCACTGAACCATATTAATTGAGAATGGTTTTATTCTTTATAGACTTCAAAAAAGAAGGTTCTCAATTCGGTTGTATTTTTATTTTATTTTAATTAATTGTTTCTTGTCTTAGAACTTTGTCATTTATAGAACAATTTGGAAAATTATTTTTTATCGCAAATGATATATTCTTAAGGGGATCACATTTTAAGTTATTTAGCATTGGATCTTGGATTACAAATATACACCAGGGCATTCCTCAAAATTGAATAGGACTTGTATAGTTTTTTCAGATATAGGTAAGTTAATAATAATCTACGACTTGGTTGGTACCTAACTATGGCAAAGACGTTCTGGTGCATATTAAAAAAAATTAAGTTTCTTGTTCAAGAACAGATTAGTATAAAAGTATATTGGAGTTTGAATTATTTATATAGGTCGTCTAAATTACATAAACGTTATTTCAACATTTCTCTGTAATGTGTTAGATAGTACATAGATTTGAGAATGTTATAATGGTATGGAAAACAAACTGCCATAAATATATCAGAAAGAAATTTAAAACAATCTTATTAATACATGTAACAGATTAATGAAAGTAATTACTGAAATACACAAAAACTAATTTTAGACAAGGACCACCCCTGCCCGGCGTTACACCAAATGGAAGAAGAGTCACAATATGCAGAGGTAAACAAATAATAACTATTCAGGCGTTACCTATAAATTATTATTTAATGGGTGGTACACTTCTCAACTATAGATAAGTTCGTGCACGACCGTCCTGGGAAGCGACAAATGTAGGCGAGGTGAGGTAGCATATCGTTTTCCCTTGCCCGCTACATCACCCGCTCTCGTTAACGTTACCTCGTCCCCGCCAACGTCTGGCAACCCATAGGACAGTCGTGTACGAAACTGTTGGACACAAAATATCGAATTCTATCTACAATAATCACTTTTAACTTGTTTATAATAAACATGTATATTAATTACTCTTTCTCATCCTGCTTCATGAGTACTATTTTAATCTGCACCTTATTCATTATTAATTAATATTAAAACAGAGTTAAAGGCTATTATCTAATGTCTAATTATTTCTATTGAATCATAGCTCCATAATTTTTCTAATTAGCCTGTTTATTTTATAAATAAATTATTATATACATGACTAGTTATTAATTTATTTATTTATTTATAATATGAATCAACAACAGTAACATAAAGGAAAAAGGTAAAAACAAACATGTAAAAAAGTTAAAATTATTTATGTCACTAATTATAGTTGACTAAAGCATTAACAAACATAAGATGCGATGCGGAAAACAATAAAAGTAGAAGAATTAATTATGAAAAAATTAAGAAAAAATAAAATAATATAATACAATTCGATAATATCTTAAAAATTAAGGAAAAAAAATCCTGCAGAGATTAATTAAATAAAAAACTAATTTTAGATTTCAAATTTAATAGGGAATTACTAAATAAGTGAATCGTGTAATCTTTTTTAACAAGGTCGTTATATTGTCGATATAGTCTGGGAACAATGGAGAAATGTCCTAAATTGGTTCTGTAGCTTTCGTGACCAAACAAAGAGACAGGAAATCTAGGTAGCCTGGAGGGCACATTAATGTTAAATCGATTCAAAAGTTCTGAATTATCAATGTGGTTATTGAAAAGTTTATATAAAAAAAGTCATGTTCAGCATAATTCTAGTGAAATTAATGAAATCATTAAAATAATTACAGGTATTCATCCTAATTTAGACGCACAGCAAATAGTTGATGCTTTGAAGTTGGCTCTCATGATTGGTGATGTTCGTCTAACTGAAGAGAAGGAAGGTGTTGCAGGTGATATTTATGTTCTCGACGCAACAATACTAGTCCCCAGCATGTTGACTAAATTGTCACCTACTATTATTAAGAAGTTCATGATTTGTGTTCAGGTGAGTTTGGTCAAGTAACCTTTTATACATTATTTCACTATACATGTTATTTAAAAGATGTTAACAAATTTAATTATAAATGAAACATAATTCTAGATAATATTTAACTTCAAATAACTAACATTTGTAAAAGATAGTGTGTTTTCATTCACTAACCTAAAGTTTATATCGGGTAATGTGGGCAAAATCGATAATTTAATCAGATATCAAATGTTACTTGTATCGTGCCCTTAAACCCAAAAAAAGGTTATCAATAGTTGATAGCGTGTTTAGATACACGATCGATCCACGTAGGTGCGAATACTTGCAACTGAATCGGAACTTGCAGTAAAGGAAAACGTTGCGTTGAAACAATACAATAGTGATAGGGTTGTTGCTAAGCCCGCCTGACTACCCTTAGGGAAGATGCTTTTTTTTATACCATAGGAGGCAAACGAACAGTCGGGGCACCTTTTTTTTATAGTAGCACGGCAAATAACTGCACTATGCCTGATGGTAAGCACAGTACAATCTAAAAACAATGGTGACCACCGAGTGATACACTATCCATTGCCGGTCGCCGCTGTCATGCCGGCCTGCAAAAAACTGGATATGCACAGGCTGATCCCGAAACGCGACCCGCAGAAGCGAATCACTATGACGGGCTTTTTTCGCCATATACATGGTGGTCCTCCGTCCATAGACATTACCAACAGCAGGGGAGTCGCAAGTGCGTTGCCAGCCAGTGTTTGGAAGGAGAGGAGGGCAGAAGAGAGAGAAGGTGAGGTGGGCCTCCAACTCACACTGACCGAACGAAACGCAACAATGCAAGCACTGTTACTTCACATCGGTTTGTATGTCACGTCAATACTTCAATTATAGCCAAGCACCTGTTCGTTTGGCTTCTCTGGGTTTAACGTGTTTATTATCTTAAGCCAGATCATAATTTAACACTTAATATGATATCGTGGTCATACCCTAACACCTATAAAGTATTTGAAAGATACATTTAGTTTAGTTTCCTTGTGTACTCTTACAATCAAGTGCGAAATTAAAAAAAACTTGAACAATTGTTACAGTGTATCCTTAAGTATATTTCTAATCACATGACTTATTAAATTAAACACGAATTCGATGATAATATAACTTAATAGATACGTCATCAGCGCCTCCACAGCGTCTCGTTAAAACTTGATTAGTTAGCTTATTTTTGACGACAATCCGCCCGTATCTAAAGAACATACAACTATTTCTTTTTCACCACCGACATTGAGAATATGCCATCTTACTTCCACATTTCATTTAAGACTGTGTGGCGTCGTACTTACGTTACTTACGTATGTGTGCGTTATCGTGCCATTTGTTTTGTCAAAAAATCATGTAGGTAATGTATTACTGGAATTTCTTTCAGTGGGTGCTAAATTTTTCTTACATTTATTCCAAAAATACTTACAAACATATGTTAAACATTTACATAAATAGATAACCTAAAACCTATTTCGAAAATTCCAGGAGGCGTATCCTATAAAACTGAAGGAAGTACACATAATCAACACATCACCTATTGTTGAAAGATTCGTCAACTTCGTCAAACCATTCTTAAAAGAGAAAATCAGAAGAAGGGTATTTATGCATTTACTACAAAATTAATCTATATCTTCTGAATTTTATTTGTCTTATTATAAATTTAAAATCCTAGTAAATTATATTATGGCGTTATTCGATTTTGTTATGATTGAACCAAAAATCTTATGCTGTAAATATTAACATTACTTACAATCAATTTACTAATACTATTTTACCGTAGATCTTTATACACAAAGAGATAAAAGACTTGTATAAGTATGTACCTCAAGAAATGTTGCCTGAAGAATACGGCGGAGAGTGCAGCACTATGGGAGCATTACAAGGTGGGAACTGTTTTCTTTATAAATCTATATTTTTCTTTCACACTGCTTGATATCCTATAACCTTGTTATTATTTAGTTATAACACGACGTCAATTTAGAGTTAATAATACCAGAAAAATCCAATACTCAATTTCAGCCAAGTTTAAAACTATAAAATCAAACTACGAATAAATGGATATGTAGCTCTCGAGTATGTCATCCTCCTTGGCAGACTGGTTGAAACGTTTGAATTTATTGTAAATAGAAAGAATATGTTATTCAAATTAATGAAAGATCTTTTGTAGCAAGAAAACCATGTATGGAGTTAAAATTATATAGTATATATTACGCATTCTGAGTCAATATAGTCTCCTACGGGTATATAATTTCACGAATTTATTTGAAAACAAAGAAAATGAGACCAAATCTTCCTTTTCCAATGACAACTGAACGGTGGAACGTCAACGTTATTTTAAAGATCTATTGTCTCCTATCGTACTCACTTTTTCATACCCCATATGAAAATGTTTTGTTTTTAACAAATCTTTTAGTTTCCCGTACGTTTCAAACATTTCCTTTTATACCAACCTTGTCCTGACAATTAAAAACACTACAAAAAAGAATTGTCCAAATAGATATAGCCGTTCTGAAGTCTTTGTCTTTGTTACATATATTCAGCAATTGATTTTTATTTAGATCAATAATCAATAGGGACAGTTTTTTTCCGAAAACCTGTTATGATACAACAACACTCGTTCACCGATCGAGCATAAATTAAAAAAAGTATAAAATCCTTTTTAATAAACAGTTTAATCTGATGACGATTTTTTGGTTCAGGAAAAGCTTAGAATTATGAAAGAATCTGAACCTACGTTGGTGGTTGATCCACCATCGCTTTGAAATGAAACTTTTATAAGTGCATTGCATTATTATAATTGGTAACCGATGGCAGAAGTGCGATACTTGTTGTATACTATATTATAATTTTTTTTTTATTGTAGCACAGTAAAATGACTGCACTGTGCCTGATGGTAAGCACAGTACAATCCAAAAACAATGGCGACCACCGAGTGACACACTATCCATCGCTGGTCGCCGCTGTCATGCCGGCCTGCAAAAAGCTGGATATGCACAGGCTGATCCCGAAACTCGAACGGCAGAAATGAATAACTATGACGGGCTTTTTAGTTTACATGGTGGTTGCGACCCAGTCAGGCTGTAAAACCCTACCACCCCGCAAATTCAATAATAATAATTCAAATCAAATTATTTGAAACAGAACAATGGACCTACAAACTTCAAGAGTACAGTGACTGGTTCAAGAGGCAGGATTCCGTGATAGCGAATGAGTCGTTGCGACCAGGACAACCTACCAACTACGATGAACTGTTTGGAATTGATGGCTCTTTCCGACAACTCTCAATTGACTAATTAAATTTAGATTAAAATATACGTTTACTTTAATATAATAATGTATAATTTGAAAAAAATACTTCGAGGAAGAATATCTACAAGCATCACTTTGCATTCTTTACTAAACACCTACTCGTATCATGGGGATGTTAGCTACTTTAAAATGTTCTTTCTAGTCCCATAGAAATTCTGCTGATAGCAATACTCTTAGCAATAATTAATCTAACTCATGTATGCATCTATGCATAATAGTTAATACTAGTGGGCGCCCAGTGGTCGACATTCGACCATAGTTCATTGATTTTTTAAAGTTGAATGTAGAATGAAAAAGGGTAATTGGAACGTAAGAGTAAAATAATACATACAGTCGAGCATAGCAACCTCCTTCACAACCTTTTTTGAAGTCCTTTATTGACAGATGTCAAAATGTCTTTTTTATTTACATGTGTGTATGTGTTGTGTAAAATTGAAGCAGTAGTGTGAGTAATGCATATTTTAATTAATTTAATGTACTTCTAATGCATTTTATATAAAATAAATAGCTTTCTGCACTTCTCCTCCGTATAAACTTTAACTATGCCAAGTTTCACGTTCATCCGTTCGCGCATTTCTCTCAAAAAGGGATACAAAATTTGGGCTTCTCATATTAATATATAGATAATTGTTAGTAAAAAGATGAGCTCCTTTTCATTATACCCAACTACTACTAAATCATCCAAGTAACAAGTCAGCAACAATATTATCATTATTAAAAAAGATCTTATGATACAAAAGAATAAAAAATTAACAATAATAGTTGTATTTGAAATATTTGCACAAAGCAACAGCTCAATTAGAATATAAGAAAGGTTAATGGTCGATAATGGTAAAAATCTTCTATATATAATAAGAATGTAAATCTAACGTGACTGTACTTTTTCGATTTTCGTGAAAAAAAACAGGTATATAAGATTAAGTAATAAATGTCTGTTTGTATGAACACGCATCACTGCTAAAGTACTGAGTTCACGATAAAAAGGCTGAGTTGCACCGAAATGTCGGTTATTGTAACCGTTAAAGTTAACTATAACAATGACAAGAGCCACTAACATTGACATTTACCAAAACCGGTTGCACCATCAAACGCTTTGTAATTGTTAAAGTTATTCGGGTTACTGCGTAAACAATGTAATTAGTCCCAAAAATCAAAGAGGGTAACATTTTTTACTTGGCAAGACTTTGTTATATCTGTAACCAGATGTTCATTGCGACCAAAAATCAATGCGTCGTAATTACTTTCCTTTGTTATATACTTTGCATCTGTTTCCGTGAAGTTGTATATTAGATATTTAAGTATTGATATATTTATATATACGGTTAATTCGAAGAAAAGTAACACAAGTATATCATATATTTTATTATATATTATATTTTGAGATGCATATTGAATTTTAATAACGTGTAAACAGAAATAGTTCAAACTTCATAGTCAGCTGTTTTAACAAATGATCTAAGTACAAAGCCAAAGCGTTTGCTAATTTTTTAGAAACCTGAAATCTGTTCAAGAATAATTATTCATCCCATTTTGCAAACCGATCAACTCTAGAAAGATAGACTTTTTTCTTCATAAGTCGCAAATTAACTTCAAATATACTAGTTTCGTCATCGGAAGAACTATTTTCAGTTTCCCACAGGATGTCTCTCAGCCACGACATAATATTTTAAAGTTTTTACTATTGAACTTGACAATCGATTCAAAAATTGACAATAACAATAACGTTAACCGGCCAACATCGAGCCGTAATAGTTAACGTTAAATCGTGACGTCATTTTAACCACTGTCAACTGGTGCAACCCGTTTTTTGCTTAACAATAACTTTAACCGAATTTTTAACGTTAACATTGACTGGTGCAACTCAGCCTAAGTCTTTGTTTAATCAAAATCGGTTCACTCCATCAAAAGTTATTGTAATTTTAATGACGACGCGACTTAAGTGCGAGAGAAAAGTATATAAGTAAATGGACTTAATATTTCAGATGATTTTATTAGTCACTGTAAGTACTCTGCCACGTCTGTCTGTTTGACTGTCTGTTCGCGATAAACTCAAAAACTACTCAATGGATTTTCATGCTATCACAAGTAGATACAGTGATTCGTGAGAAAGGTTTAGGTATAAAACTTGATTAGGTTGTTTGAACGTCTTTTCAAGCGGTTATCATCAGTAGATACAGTGATTCGTGAGGAAGGTATAAAACTCGTCTAGGTTTTTTATTATTAAGGCGAGACATCGCCTGCCGGTTCCGGTTGTATTGTATAAAATTGTAAAAATGTATGAATTTATTTATGTATTTAACAATTAACTTCAATAAAAAACTTAGTTGCGGTAATTGCAACATGTGATATTTCAAATCTGTATATATTTGAAAAATAAATAACATCCTTAACTTAATGACTGTGTTGGTAAATAAAAAAAGGAAATTGTATTTAGAAAATGTATTGTAAAAAAATATAATATCACTTTATTAATTACAGCTTCTGTTTTTTTTTCTGTTCTCATCTTGTATTCTGGAAAATAAAAATGTTTGTGACTGAAATATATTAAAGTAAAAGAGAAATAAAACACCATAGATAGAAAATACTCTGCTTTGTCACTTTTCAATTTTCAAAGTTGTTGTGGTCGAGCCGTTTGATCGGTGGAATATCAATATGATGTCCACAGGCTCGAACTCCGGCATGTACCAAGGAATCTTTTGTAATTCGTCTACACATTTACTAATGTAAATTGGTAATAACATTATCGGCTGACGGTGAAGGAAAACATCGTAAAGAAACATGAACCTGAGAAATGTTTTTGTAGTGACAACGTATGTTGGAAAATACAAGAACAGTGGATTTTTCAGAATTTGAAACCGTCAATATGTCGTGAGCAGTCATGGTGTTTATGCCCATACATTCTTTCGGGAATAGCCTATGACCCTGCAGGATCTGTCTTTACAGGCTGATGATACTGATGATGACGAATCTCTACTACCGATAATTTCTGAAATTTTATATAAACGTTGTCATGTATACAGAAATGGACGTAGGGTACTTACTACCTTTCATCCAGAAAATATGCACTGTTCTCTACTTTTGCGATATGACTTTTATGTAACAAAGAAATACGTTCACTTCGATAATGTAGCGTAATTACCTGCGTTTTTTGCGTTCTTTTGTATATTGAAAAAAAAACAATTCCCCGTATTAGAGTCCAAGGTCTGAGTCGCGGAGGACTTTACATATATTCAATTAACGAACTCAAAGTATATCCAGATTTAGAGTAATCATTTGAAAATCACACTAATAAGTATCCTCTGTAAGATTCGAACCCGTAACACTCAAAGTGATTCTTCTCGTGTCGCAGGTGTCCATGGACGGCGGTGATCACTTAACATCAGGTGAGACACCTGTTCGTTTGCCTCCTGTGATATAAAAAAAAAGAGAATTCTAGAATGCTTCAAATATGACAGTATGATATGGTAGTAATACCCTGATTTTGTATTTATTATCTATACATATAATAAGAACGTAAATCTAACGTGTCTGTAAGTAATAGAATACATTTCAATCATTTTTCGAAAAGTCTGTCTGTTCGTATGTACTCGCATCACTGTTAAAGTACAGCGTTCAAAATAAAAACTCAGAATAAAATCATAAAGTATATTCTCGAGAATAGCTTAGTCTTTGTTTCATTAAAATCGGTCCATTCTATCAAAAGTTATTGTTATTTGAATGACGGCTCGAGTTAAGTTACGAGAGAAAAGTGGATAAGTAAATGGACTTAATACATTCAGATGAGTTTATTAATCACTGTTTTTTTACATTAGGTTCCACGCGGACGAAGAACGTAGTCTTAAATACATAGAAAGTATAATTTTTTATTTTTTGAAGTTATACTTCTTCAGGCGCGTTATGAATAATTGATGAGAGTGAAATTTTACGATGCGCGCGCACCGTGACACAAAATGAAGTTGCCCACTAAATCGCTCATTAAGTTGAGGAAAAAATGCTACCAACAAAACAGAAATGGGACCTCTGTTAGTGACGCATGTTGGCACGCACGCCGCCTCTGTTCACTGTGTATTTCTATTTATAATATTTATCCAATTGCTTTGAGTTTCTACATTTAAAACATGTGTTTTCATTTTGTTTCCATTATACAAGTGCGAATTCTATATGTGCGTACGATGCGCGCACCCACCGTCACGAAAAACCGATGCCCTGAAGTTAGCTATAGTCAACTATTTCTATTATTAGTGTCGTTTTTTCTACAAACGTAGAATAAGGAAAGATTCTTATCTTTTACGCCATGAAGTATAACTTCTAACGCGTGTACATAAGTACACACACTCTTTTTTTTTATATCATAGGAGGTACACGGACACTTGGGTCACCTGATGTTAAGTGATTACCACCATTCATAGACACTTGCAACACCAGGGGAGTCGCAAGTGCGTTGTCAACCTGTCTTGGGGGAGAAGGGGAGAAAAGGAAGGGGGAAGGGGAGGGGTGGTGGGGCTCCGGTGTTTGTCATGATGCATCATGGGCATCCACGAGAAACTCTGAAAATACTCAACTGGTCTTCATGAAAATTGGCATTCATGTATAATTTGGTACAACTTGTATGATATGATAATTTATATTTCGATTAATGGCCTAAATATTTTTAAGTACAAATTAAATTATTATCAATGTTGATTATTGTTATTAATAGTAAGTTTTTTCAGTCTCGAACAGATGGCGCTTTATAGTTTGTTGTCAGAAAACTGTAGGACCGGCTGCTATAGATATCTCATAGATGGCGCCACGTTTTAATTTTGAATTTATTTTTCAACTCCACTTTATTTTATGATGCACGTGTTCTGTTATTTAGTACGTAATGTCATTTTTTTTCTAAATATTATGTTTTAATTCCAGACTTCGACCCGCGCGCTCACGAGTCTGAACCATCGTCACGTTTCTCGGTACCTGCTATGGATAATTCAGCCACCTCCCCTCCGCCATTGTGTAAGTTATACGTTTCTTTTTTTACAAATGAACGGTTTATAAACATTCGATAGTGTTACCTATACTATAGGAATTTGATAGATTTATAGCTCTTGGTGAATGACAATGGTCCGTTGATACATGTCGGAGCTGAAGCTTGCGTATAGCGGATCGATATTCCTCTGGTCGACTTTTCGCTAGAATCTCATCTAAAGTTAAATGTTTTTTTTTAATATCAAAAGAAGGCAAACGGACATGTGGGTCATCGGATGTTAAGTGATCACCACTGTCCATAGACACTAGCCACACCAGGGGAGTCGCAAGTGTGTTGCCAGCCTGTGTATGGGGGAGGGGGTAGGGAAAAGGGAAAGGCAGGTGGGCCTCCGGCGCTCTCACTTACCGAACGAAAGCAACAATGCAGGCACTGTTACTTCACGTTGGTTTTTTGTGAGAGGGTAGTACTACCCCGGGTGAGCCGACCCATTCATGCTGAAACTGCTAATAGCTACAGCGTGGCTCTACCACCTAGTGTATGAACAGATAGTGCTCATTTAGGAAATGACGATAACAAATTTTATTAATCGTTTATAAAACGATTTATTTTAGCTCAATGATCGAAGAGAAAAACACCATATCAAGTAAAAAATGCCGCTCGCCCTTGATTGTAGCGTGTATAAGTAAAGATGGTAGCATACGTCTTTTTATATTTATCATGTAGCAAGTATGGCGCCATTCTTTCGTATGGCATCGACATGCTTTGTCTGTATACAATCCAGGTAATTTCGAGATAAGCTGTGTACATTTTGAAAAATTTTATGAATATTATTACATTATTTGTACTAATAGGAGAATATCGTTGTTTCATTTACAAGGAACTAATAATAACGATAGAACGTTCTTTCAAAATTGTTGTAACTGTATATCATAATAATACCTTTTCTAATAAACTTTCGAACAACACCTTAGCGAACGTCGCGTAATGGATGGAATGCAATAATTGTATCATGCTTTGATATACGATACAATGCGATAAAATTATTGTATGTACGAATCTAAAAACGACATATAAATCTACGATAGTTACAGCGACAAACAATGAAAACATTCGAATAATTTTATTTTTCCCAATAAATTCCATAGGGTATATGAAAATTATTAAATCCTTTGATGATAGTTGGCTTCATTAATTATAATAATAATAATATCATTTATTTCAGACAGACATCCATATTTGTGGGTACAATTACAGGTTTAAAAAAAAATAGTATCAGTAATAATAATAAAACAGAAAAATAAATTATAAACAAAAACACAGAACACAGGATATAACATTAAGTGGTAGGTCCGAGTGGAACCTCCGGTGATGGTGTGGAAATTCACTGTACGACTGCATGTAGCCGTATCCAGCGAGCCAGCATAAGAGAGTCCCACCGGTCCACCAGCGCACGTAGTATTCTGTTGGGGCTGTCACGCATGCGACGCATGATAGAGGCGCACCGTGTGCGCATGATCGCCGCAAAGCCGTCAATATCAGCATCCGCGAACATCGCGGAGGCGCTGCAGTGGCGCGGCAGACCCATCAGCACCCGGAAAGCGTTATTATATTGAACGCGCAAATCACTGTATGCCCGCTGCGTATAGTCAACCCACAGGCTGCAAGTGTAAAAGGACTGACAGTACGCTTTAAAAAGCGCAAACTTAACTGTCTCTGTACACCGGGAAAACCTACGGGCCAACATATTGCATCGGACAGACAGCGCCCTGCGCTCCCTATCCACGTCCACATTATCCTTAAGGTCCTCGGTGACCCAGTGGCCCAAATACTTAAATTGCTCGACTTTGTTTAGAGCGGTACCACATAAAGTGAAATTCGGAACGAGAGTATATCGTT
>MU160336.1:57088-67317 GCA_015888305.1 Antheraea pernyi | reverse complement strand
ATATGTTAAAAAGATGTACCCGACGAGTTGCTTGCCGGTTGTTCTCGGTGACTGGGTTGCTTTCCGAAACGGTGGTTATTTTGACGTTCATAAGGGCCTTATTAGGGCCTAAACTGAATAAAGTATTTTTGATTTGATTTGAACATAAAAAATTATTGCGACAAAAAGTTGCATCGAAATGTCGCTTATAAATAAAGAACCAATAGGGGCACGTCCTAATCATCCCCATCCATGCGCAATGAGACAACCGGTATGGATCGACAGTTTAGAGTTGGCCGCGGCGCGAGCAACATGTCCCGGTGAGTTGAACCACTTACATCTTATTTAGAAACTTTTTTCTATATAATGTGCATACACAAAGATTTAGAGTTCCGTTTGCAGAATCAGAACCATATTACTAAGATTGAGGTAAAAAAAAATTAAATTAATTTTTGTAGAGCATTCAATTTCCTACAAAATCGTATATCGCTTATAAGAATCTCTTAGTTGGTTTGTAAGCTACAAATTTATTTATACGCGTGCTCGTCCAGTGGCCGAATTTCGACCATAGAGAAAAAAAACTTTTCAAATTGTTTTATCGATAACACTAAAGCTCGACAATAGAAATCAGGTAAAAAAAGAATTAAGAATTGGCTGAGAGAGAGAGGAGAGGTATGTTCTTGACCGTTTCTTCACTGCCTATGTATATATAGACATATATATGGTAATTTTTTCTTGATTTCTCCCCAGTGTGCAACTTCTAATTATAAATATTATGAGGTCAGGCGTCTTTTGTTCCTACCCTGAAGATATTACAGCGCGGATTTTTTTTTTATTATAGCACGGCAAAATGACTGCACTATATCTGATGGTAAGCACAGTACAATCCAAAAACAACGGTGACCACCGAGTGACACTCTATCCATCGCCGGTCGCCGCTGTCATGCCGGCCTGCGAATAGCTGGATATGTATAGCTGGATATGCACAGGCTGATCCCGAAACGCGACCCGCAGAAGCGAATCACTATGACGGGCTTTTTCGCCATATACATGGTGGTTGCGACCCAGTCGGGCTGTAAAACCCTACCGCTTTCGCCATTGTCTCGTTCGTTATTCAGCACGCACCACGTGCAGGTGAGGTTGGCTTGGATGTCTCAAGTCTTAAATGTTATTCGACACCTCTTATACTCCAAAGCAATTTTGAAGCGATAATGGCTTATTTGATAGCGTGTTTGGGCACCGCGTCGATACGCAACTGGAAAAAAATCATCATGACGTAACCATACCAGGATGGTAGGGCTTTTTTAGTCCGCCTGGCTAGCTACCACCCTCGGGTTGAAAATCTATCGCCAAGCATCAATTGGTGTGTCAGAACTGGCTCACTTGAGAGCCAGTTACCCTCTAGCGTGCTTACCATGTTAGGCCACTTCTTTTTACCCTTATCCAACCTAAGTAGGGTCGGCACAACGTATTTTCCTCTTCCACTCTCCCTTATCAGATGTCATCTCAAAATTCACACCTTTTATACACGTATCATTTTTCACACAATCCATCTATACCTTTTTTAACCGACTTCAAAAAAAGGAGGAGGTTATCAATTCGACTGTTTTTTTATGTTTATTACCTCATAACTTTGGACTGGGTGAACCGATTTTGATTATTCTTTTTTTATTTGAAAGCTGGTACTTCCCGTGTGGTCCCATTTCAATTTGGTCCAGTTCCGACAACGGCATCCAGTGCAAAACCGTATAAGTTTTAAATTTGCATTAAGTATGTACACGACAAATAGACGAATAACTCAATATCACGCTAACCGATTTCGATGATTCATTTTTTATTGGAAAGGATGTACTTCAAGGGTAGTTTGATGAGAGTTTGGTTAGGTTCTGATTATGGGATCCGTGACAAAGTAAGAAAACTTTCAAGAAACGAGCCTACTCCTTTCTTAAGGGCCGGCAACGCATCTGTGTTTCCTCTCGTGTCGCAATTGTCCATGGGCGCACGTGATCACTTACCATCAGGTGACCCGTGTGTTCGTTTGCCACCAATATTATTAAAAAAACTCTTCAATTCTTAGGAGCCTATGATATGATATGATATGATTTTCGGTTAGGTTGGCACCGATTTCCAGTACATCTCTAGGTAGCACACATATTCATATGTTTTATTTAATTTGATAAACTATTTATGTTCAGCTTTTTAGTGCCTTATGGTTTTTGATTGATATTGAAGTCGGTTAATACTTTTTTTTGAAAATTTACTTTATCGGTATTTCTTTACTCTATATCCGTCCACCTTCATACTCGAATCTTTTGTAGTTACAAGACATTTTTTTTTTCTTTTTATATCATTGGAGGCAAACGAACAGGTGTGTCACCTGATGTTAAGTGTCACCACCGTCCATAGACACTTGCAACACCAGAAGAGTCGCAAGTCGGAGGGGGAGTGGGGAGAGGGAGTGAGGAAGGAGGAAGGGTAGGTGGGTGGTTATCCGGCGCTCTCACTGACCGAACGAAACGCCACAATCCAAGCGCTGTTACTTCACGTCGGTTTTCTTTGAGAGGCTGGTACTACCCCGGACGAGCCGACCCATTCATTCTGAAACCAGTAAAAGCTTCAGCGTGGCTCTACCACCTCTAAAATTCATGATTCATTTCCGTATAGCTATTTTCAAACTTCCTTTGATATACTCATCCTTAACCTTATCCATTATAGTAACACCACACATCCAACTTCACATTCGTATCTCTGCCACATGCAATCTTTTCTCATATGTCTCTTTCGTAGCCAGTACTGTTTTAGACCGCATTGTCACTTAACATCAGCATTTAATCTACACCATTGTAGTGAGAGGACGACATTCATTTTTAATGGTGGTAGAGCCACGCTGAAACAATTACTTATTTCAGCATGAATGGGTCGGCTCGTCCGGGGTAGTACCACCCGCTCATAGAAAATCGACGTGAAATAATAACAGTGCTTGCATTGTTACGTTTCGTTCGGTCAGTGAGAGCGCCGGAGGCCCACCTTCCCTTCCCTCTCCTCTTCCTTCTTCCTCTCCTTCCCATCCCCTTCCCCCTAAAGGGTGGCAACGCACTTGCAAAGCCTCGGTGTTGTTAGTGTCCATGGACGGTGGTGATCAGTTAACGTCTGGTGACCCACCCGTCCATTTGCCATCTATACCATAAAAAATTAATAGTCATTAGATAAAAAATAAAAGTCGAAGCATCCCTTATCTGCCGACAGAAGTGAAAGCTCAAAACAATGAAATAATTGTGTTCTCTTTTGAATTCTCACGTTAATTATAGTGTGAATGACAATATTTAAATATCAGAATTTGTTTATTAATATTATTTCCATTAGTGCGGTTTTCATATATATTGGCACTCGGAACAATAATTATATACATTTTTATAAAGTCTATTAACCAATCAATCGTATGATGAGCTGCAAAATATCAATATTACATGTATACTACGAAATTATAAATTTATCTTCTGCCATAAATACCGCTCATCGCGCCTAAAGAATTATTCACTTCAAAAAACAAAATGGCGTGTACGCCAAGCACATAAGAGTAAAATATAAAACAAGTTCTTAAAAACCACACCGTTTTATTCAAATACATTAGTGTAATTACATAAAACATATACCTAAATATTTTAAACGCCAAACTCGGTAATCGCTTTTAAAGTAATTACTGGCAACACTCAGTTGAAGTGGCACTTCCATTCGCGTTTAAATTAATGTTTGAAACTGTTTTAACTTATATTCCAGTTCACAATTTTTATTATAAAAACTAGCTGTGCCCGCGACTCCGTCCGCGTGGAACCTAATGTAAAAAAACAGTAACTAATAAAATCATCTAAATGTTTAAGTCCATTTACTTTTCTACTTTTCTCTCGTACTTAAGTCGCGTCGTCATAAAAATTACAATAATTTATATAGAGTGGACCGATTTTAACTTCGATCAACAATAACTAGATGGCGGGTCGGCACGAAAAATACGTCTCGGTAAATAAGAGCTCACTTGAAATGTGTGCCCTTATTTTGTTTAGTTTGTTTGAAACACAGCCAATGTAAGTCCGTTTCACATGCCGCAGTGTATTCAAAAAATGCAAACATAATACCCGAAAAAGCAATTTAACGGCCTGAGTATCTTACTTTCGCTAAATACATATTGAATAAGTTATATTTTAAGCTTTAAACTAACAAATAATATCAAATTTTGAACAAAATTACCGATTTTAAACCTGTGTTACAAATGTTTGGCCTCGTCACGCACAATAACGGGAAAACGTACTTTATTAATTACGTGTTAAGGTTGAATTCACACTAAATGTTGTTTATGTTGTCTTTTCATTTGTGAGGGGAGTAATTTATTACTTTGCTCGTTTTATCGTAAGTATTAGATAATATTTTGAACATTTGTGACTTTATTACTAGGTGTTATGGTTGTAATTAGGTTGAACTTAAAACTGTTTTAAAACTTTTTTTCTCCCTTTCTGAGTAAACAAATAGCTACACATAAGTATATATTTACGCGGACAGATTTTAGCTTCAATTTTGTACGTGACCCTTTATCTAGTTATTGTTGATCGAAGGATTTTAATGAAACAAAGACTAAATTATTTTCCAAGATTTGCTTTATCGTAGCAGTGATGAGTGTTCATAGAAACACACAGACAGGTAGACAGACATTTCTGAAGATGATTGAAATGTATTCTATTATTTATTCCTAGACACCTGCAAAAAAATGTTTCACGAATATCAAAAAGTACAGAAACGTTAGATATACATTTTTATTATATGTATAAACAACTAGAAGCTACCCGCAACTTCGTCTGTGTTTATATATATATATTAGCGTAAAAGGTGAAAATATTTTTAAATAATACGTACGTTAACCCCGATTATGAAACATTCTTCATTGGTGACCCGCTCTTATTAGTCATAGAAAGATAGAAAGAAATATTTTATTCATAATACATTATTTACAAAATATACAAGAGTGGATAAAATATGCACGTATCCTCTGGTACTGTTAGTGTTCATGGACGGTGGTGATCACTTCAGGTGACCCATCTGTTCGTTTGCCACCTATGACATAAGAAAAAAAAAATACAGTTCTGTTATTGTGCACAACTGAAATGGATGGGAAATAATATGGATGGATTCTGACTTGCCACAAAAACTCCAAAGTTCTAATAAGACGGCCACCATCTTGTTAGTTTATGGAAATGTTTTTTTTTATGTCATAGTAGGCAAACGAACATATGCGTCACCTGCTGTCAGGTGATCACCACCGTTCATAGACACTAACACCACCAGGGAAGTCGAAAATGCGTTGCCAGCCTCTGTTTGGTAGAAAGGGAGGGAGAGGCGAGGAGAGAGGAGGTGAAGGGAGGTGGTCCTCGTCATGTAGTGGATTTTATTCATAATCTTGTTTTATTTGACTGTATATTTTGTAATACTGGTGGTGTTTTATGTAATATAGTTCGGTTATTGTACACTAGCCTTCTTCTTAACTTAACTTCGTCCGCGAATCTTACTTTGGGCTAACGCTAATACGCAGCGGAAACTCTCAAAAGGAAAACGATTTTGAAACATTATTCATTGGTGCTCCGATCCTATTGGTCTTAACGTGATGATATATAGCTTATAGGCTTCCTCGATAAATGAGTTATATAACACTGACCACTGATCAAATCGGACCAATAGTCCCTGACATTAGCGCGTTCAACCAAACAAAGAAACAAACCCTCCAACTTTATCATATTAGTATAGAGTTGATAGCAGACTCCTTGTTCGTCAAGCTCAAAAGATTGAAGGGAAATATACGAATATTGTTATAAAACATTATATGCCTTGGTCTTTTCGTACTAAATGTTATAGTTGCATGACACTTTCTGAATTCCTGGTGTAGATAATAATAGCGCCTGTTCAGTCATTATCGACAAGGAGATTCTAAAGAAAGTATTAAATTAGGCAGGTGTTATGTCGTAAAACATTTATCCAAATCTTTATAATGTCAAAAGCAAAACATCCTATATCGAACTTATTCACATGAGAAAAGAGCGGAAAGAAAATTGTATCTAATGTTTCCGAGTAAGCACAAAGCGTTAAGTCTACCATTAAAAATGGCGGCAAAGGGCACGACCTTTTCGCTTCATCAGACAATAACCGATGACATTATAATTCACGCTCGCGATCACGTGTGATAAATACAGGCTAACGAGCCCCAGCATCACGTCAATCTTGTCAACTTTGTAAAATGTTGTGACCTTATTTCAAAGGTGACAATTATTATAAAAATACTGTGCTACGAAGTCATATTGATTGATCGGTGGAACGAATGATATTATAACTAAGAAGCTGCAGATCCGTACAATCGCTTCGACAGCGCCTTGTTAAAACTTGGCCTAAAAGTTAGCTTATGTTTGACGGCTGCCCCGTCAATCCGACTGTATCTAAGAAATGTATAACTATTTCTTTTCCTCCACCGATATTAAGAATACGCCATCTTACTTACACATTTTATCTAAGACAGTGCGGCGTTACAATATTACTTTACGTATGTGTGCGTTATCGTGCTATTTATTTTGTCGAAATATCACGTAGGTAACGTATCTAGATTTTTAGTTATAATATCACTGGGTGGAATATTTATCTTCTCCATATTATTTTTCGCAACTAATCGTCTAGATCAGTGGTTCCCAAACTTTTTTGTCTCGTAGACCCCTTTGCCAATTTCCACTCGATTCTGTAAACCCCCTATATTTTGAATAGCTTTGAATCCAACCATAAAGGGAACTGCTTGCTAAATGAAATCTAATATGTAATTAGGTATTATAAATTAATTATTATTCTACTATGGAATTCGTAATTATTCAATGCTTTAATTCAAATTGAAATTCAACAAAAGTACCAATAAAATAATTGTATACGTTCCTCCCGTTATCGATAAGGAATTTTCTCCTGATTGAGGGATGTATGTAATCGTGAAATTGGCCGAATCTAGCTCCATGTCTTCATCAAATTCCATAAACATTTATCTTATAGAAGTACTGAATTGTATGTCTATTGTAAAGAAATATTATTTAAGTACAAATGTACTGTCATATTTTATTGTTCTACTAGCTGACTCATCCTGATAAAAAAAAAATCTTGACAAATTATATACCTAAACCTTCCTCATGTGTCACTTATCTACTGGTGAAAACCGCATAAAAATACGTTCAGTAGTTTTTGAGTTCATCGCGAACAGACAGACAGACGCGGTAGAGCACTTTGTTTTATAGAATGTAGTGATTTGTAATGTAATTTGTTAAGATTTTCGTAACGACTTTCTTAATTGGAAGTCATTATTGTCGATCCCCATTTGCAGCTGGCCGACATCCAGGTTTGTTTTCGTGGCATGGACTGTTTTGAAGATAGTACTGCGGGCGAAGCCACGGTTAATAGCTAGTCTAAATTAAAATAGAACCCGCAGTACTATCTTCAAAACAGTCCATGCCACGAAAACAAACCTGGATGTCGGCCAGCTGCAAATGGGGATCGACAATAATGAATTCCAATTAAGAAAGTCGTTACGAAAATCTTAACAAATTACATTACAAATCACTACATTCTATAAAACAAAGTGCTCTACCGCGTCTGTCTGTCTGTTCGCGATGAACTCAAAAACTACTGAACGTATTTTTATGCGGTTTTCACCAGTAGATAAGTGACACATGAGGAAGGTTTAGGTATATAATTTGTCAAGATTTTTTTTTTATCAGGATGAGTCAGCTAGTAGAACAATAAAATATGACAGTACATTTGTACTTAAATAATATTTCTTTACAATAGACACACAAGTTAGTACTTCTATAATATAATGTTTTTGGAATCTGATGAAGATATGGAGCTAGATCCGGCCAATTTCACGATTACATACATCCCTCAATCAGGAGAAAATTCCTTATCGATAACGGGAGGAACGTATACAATTATTTTATTGGTACTTTTGTTGAATTTCAATTTGAATTAAAGCATTGAATAATTACGAATTCCATAGTAGAATAATAATTAATTTATAATACCTAATTACATATTAGATTTCATTTAGCAAGCAGTTCCCTTTATGGTTGGATTCAAAGCTATTCAAAATATAGGGGGTTTACAGAATCGAGTGGAAATTGGCAAAGGGGTCTACGAGACAAAAAAGTTTGGGAACCACTGATCTAGACGATTAGTTGCGAAAAATAATATGGAGAAGATAAATATTCCACCCAGTGATATTATAACTAAAAATCTAGATACGTTACCTACGTGATATTTCGACAAAATAAATAGCACGATAACGCACACATACGTAAAGTAATATTGTAACGCCGCACTGTCTTAGATAAAATGTGTAAGTAAGATGGCGTATTCTTAATATCGGTGGAGGAAAAGAAATAGTTATACATTTCTTAGATACAGTCGGATTGACGGGGCAGCCGTCAAACATAAGCTAACTTTTAAGCCAAGTTTTAATTAGGCGCTGTCGAAGCGGTTGTACGGATCAACAGCTTCTTAGTTATAATATCATTCGTTCCACCGATCAATCAATATGACTTCGTAGCACAGTATTTTTATAATAATTGTCACCTTTGAAATAAGGTCACAACATTTTACAAAGTTGACAAGATTGACGTGATGCTGGGGCTCGTTAGCCTGTATTTATCACACGTGATCGCGAGCGTGAATTATAATGTCATCGGTTATTGCCTGATGAAGCGAAAAGGTCGTGCCCTTTGCCGCCATTTTTAATGGTAGACTTAACGCTTTGTGCTTACTCGGAAACATTAGATACAATTTTCTTTCCGCTCTTTTCTCATGTGAATAAGTTCGATATAGGATGTTTTGCTTTTGACATTATAAAGATTTGGATAAATGTTTTACGACATAACACCTGCCTAATTTAATACTTTCTTTAGAATCTCCTTGTCGATAATGACTGAACAGGCGCTATTATTATCTACACCAGGAATTCAGAAAGTATTGAACAAGAGATCTTTTTTCCAAAATGAACAGATATCTCATACAGAATGAGTGTACAACATAGAAGCTTTGAAGGCTGAATCTGGCGTCACTCTTTAAGTTATAGACACTCGTTCTAAATCTAAAATTATAAATACTTATAACGCGTCAGACGTCGTAACGCACGAAAACCCACACAAAAATATTGTAAACGGTGTAAACTAACGTAGGCGCCTTTTTTTCATATATTTTTGGTGTCACTGATTAGGGTCGTCGGCCCAAATGCTTTAACAGAAGTTATGGTTCAACTGTGATCACTAGACGACTATATATTTCAAATTGTATTAATAAAACCAGATCGAGCCCGAGGAGATATACGCAGAGGCTTTGGAGGGCAACCGTATTGGTGACGTTATTGAGGATCCAGCCCACTGTTACAGCTCCCCGTGCGTTACCAACGGCGACTGCTGCCCTGGACTTCTTTGCTTAGATACAGGTAAATGATTATATAGTAATTACTAGGCCTTTTTGTCACTTCTTTTTTTGGGGGTACGCTAATTGTCGAAAGTTGTAAATCCATAATTTTTCTGTATCTCAATAAGTGCAAAAATATACATGTTGTTATTTTGGGTACATGTGGCATATAATGGTAAGATACTGCTGTAAAATGTTCAGAATGAAAACCAACGAAAATCACGTGATATTCATAGTTTAGGTTGCTTCCCATACATTTGGTGTAAGGGATGTCGAATAACATCTAACACTTGAGACACTCAAGCCTCACCTGCACGTGGTGCACCCTGCTGAATAACGAATGAGGCTATGGCGAAAGCGGGGTAGTAGGGTTTTACAGCCCGACTGGGTCGCAACCACCATGTATATGGGGAAAAGCCTGTCATAGTGATTTGCTTCTGCGGGTCGCGTTTCGGGATCAGCCTGTGTATATCCAGCATTTCGCAGGCCGGCATGACAGTGGCGACTTGGTGGTCGCCATTGTTTTTGGATTGAACTGTCCTTACCATGAGGCACAGTGCAGTCATTTTGCCGTGCTACTAAAAAAAAAAATTGAAAACCGTTCTATTCAATTTACTCTTAAACTATGTGGTCTTCGTGTGTGTGTGTAGGGTTGAATAAGGGTTATCCTTGGATATTCATACACACTTTTACAGAAACCAACTTTTAATCACCAGTAATTTACATTTATAACAATCACAACAAGAAATAAGACGATTACAAAGCGAAAG